>PVJS01041714.1:0-17842 GCA_004027185.1 Glis glis
ATTATTTTTTTTTTTTTTTTTTTGCGGTACCGGGGATTGAACGCAGGGGCATTCTACCTCCGCGCTACGCCCCCAGCCCTATTTTTTATACTTTATTTTGAAACCGGGTCTCACTAAGTTGTGGAGGGCCTCACTAAGGAGAGAGAGAGAGAGAGAGAGAGAGAGAGGGAGAGACAGAGAGAGAGAGCTGAGGCTGGCCACGAACCCGGATCCTCCGGTCTCCGCCTCCCAAAGTACTGGGATTGCAAGCATGCGCCACCATGCCCGGCCCAAGTCAATTTTAATAGAGAACACTCCTAAGATTTTGATGAGGGAAAAGAGTCATGTCATAACGTTTGGCACTCTGCCATCCTGTTGGCTCCACTACATTTTGTGTTTCCTTTCTCCTGTCCTAACAAGCAATGCTCTTTTGTATTTAAAAAAAAAAGAAAGTTCCTTCTACAATCAGGTCACCCGAGTGTTTTACTTTGTACCTTAAAGCACTTCCACAAATAAACACAGTTTCCTTTCTAAAAGAAACACTGGTGAATAAAATTTTTTCCAACTTATAGTACATATCAAGCACAGAAACGTTTAATAATACATTTTGAAGAAGAACATTTTAAAGTCACTGGTGAATGTATCATGCGGAAATAGCTGTCAATACTTTGGTATGCATCCTTATAGTTTTCCCTTCTATGGTCAACAACAAATTAAAAAAGGAATCTACTTTTATCCCAATTCCCACATCAAGATATCAAAATGCGGATAAGAGATCTCAGTATCATCTTTGAAACATATTTTTAAACTTTTTTAAAAACAAAAGGAAGAATTCCACACAAAAATGTTTTGCACAGTGTTACACTCTGGATGTAAAATGTCCCCTGGACCTCTTGCTCTGGAGACAGTCATGCTCAGAGGTGGGTTGCGAGGGAGTAGCCAGGTACACTATGTGCTGGGGCTGCTCCTGGGAGGGTCCCTGGGGAGGTGGCTGAGCATGCGAGTGTGTGCGCGCGAGTGTGTGCGCGCGCGTGTGTGTGTGTGTGTCCCTGGGGAAGTGGCTGAGCATGCGAGCGTGCGCGCGTGTGTGTGTATGTGGTATATATGTGTATAAATGAAATTTCCAGATCCATAAGCAAATAAATCTTCCTTCCTTTAAGCGTTTCGTGCATCAGGTGCTGGGTCACAGTGGTGACAATGCTGACTGAAACAGACTATTACTCCTACCAAGGACAACTTCAAGCTGGTTAAATCCTTTCAACTTAATGTTCATGTACTGTTTCTACACTCTAAACATCAATGGTAACGTACTGAAAATCTTACGTACTCACATCTTAGTAGAGACAACTTAATATTAAGTGATCATTTAGCTATACTATTCTTAAAGGTTTTGGTTCCTTGTAAAGGCTGAAAATCTAGTTTTGTCACCACCCAGAGACCTAAATAAAGCTTGACCCAGTATTTAGAAAGGAGAGAGAGAGAGAACTCAAACTAAATGGATCTAATAAAAATCCCTATACTAACAAGATAACTCCCTAAATTTTCTATGAAAGAGATATTTGCTTAAGAGTATATTTCCAAAGTGCTTCTATTATTTTCTACAAACTAGTACTAATACTGAAGTTTGGATACAGACCAATTTTTATTTGCAAACCTTTGCTAATCTATAATATATCCTCAGAAGCTACCAAGAGATTCCTCCTTTAAAGACCCCCTGGAATTAAAATCACATGATTATCACAGTCATTCTCATTATGCTTTCTTATAATTACTGTCTCTACAGTAAGTCAAATAAACAAGTTACTCAAACAACTTTTTTCTGCTCTTTGAAAAAAAATTTAGAGTAGGACCCTGGAACACCAAGAATCTGCTGAAATTCTTACCTGAATTGCAGAAAACAAAGATAATATAGAAAAATATTTGAACCTTTATTACTCTACTGTAAGTATTTCACTTCAAGGATGGTGACCTGAGACGTTAACTTTTAATCTTTACTTTGCTCATAGTAAGGAAGCTCTGTCATGACATTCGCCTATCATTTGAATCTTTTTACTTTATCTTCAAATTTCATGGGTTATAAAAGAAAGAGAAAAAAATTTCTCTTTTCTTACATATGAACCTTACCTGTCATATATGGAACATGTCCTATAAACAACATAGTAAACACTATGAAAATTCCTTCTGCTCCAAATTAAAGTAGACTTTAAATGTTAAAGTAAACCACATTATTTTCACATTTAAAGAAAGTGCATTTTGCGTAAGAAATTAAAGAACCTTTTCAAATAAACACTCTTCTTTAACATTATTATTAGCAAATTTTTACAGAAGAGTTTAATAAAAATTTTCTTGTAAGACTGAGGGAAAAAAACAAAGGCATTACAAATCCCTCTTTTCAAAAGAGGGAAAAGGCTACTACAGACAATATAAACATATATTTTTATAAAATATTTAACTTTTATAGATTAAAGGAAAAATTGTATATAAATCTAGCTTTCAAAAATAAACATTTGCAAAAAAAGAATACCATAACAGAAAATAAATGAATAAATAAACATTTGCATATTTATTAGACTCTCAGGCAGGAAAATAAAAGATGCCTAAGACTCTGTAGCAGTTTTAAACCTATTTATACAGGTTAGATGTGTTTGAAGAGAGGGGCCAAAATTAGGAAAGCAATAACTTGAAATAACTATACCTTGAAATAAACTTTAGCCAAAGAAATCCTAATAATAATTTCAAACCACCTCATAGGTTACTATACATATTTAGCAGTTCATTTCACATGAAAAATTATAATCTCTCCTTACATATAAAACTTTATAAAAATATTTGCATGCCAAGATTTAGTATCCACATTGTTACTTTTTTCTTAATTATTTTATAACCTGAGTCTAAAAAGGCATTTTTTAAAATTCCTGAAGCACTGTAAGTGAACACATCACAGTAATAGAACCAAGTATTTATTGCTCTTAGTAAAATGAGCCCATAGCCATACCACCCTGAACCCACAGATCTCAGCTGGTCTCAGAGGCTAAGCAGGATCAGGCCTGCTTACCACTTGGATGGGGAAAAAAGGAAAATGTTACTCGAGTGGATAGTGGCATTCTATGATGTAAAGTTTTCTAAAATCAAATAATAAAACACATTTATCCTAGATGCTTGGTATTGTTTCTTTTAAGATGTTAATTTGAAATGTATCATGCTTTTGTCATGTGCCACTAATGTAATGGCATTTAGGTTGTCCTAGGCTCTAGAAACCTAAGGAAAACTTTCAGCAGGCAAGCTTCGGAATAAAATTCAAAAGACAGCAAAGAAGAACAAGTAAGACAAATTATTTATAGGCGTTGAGTGTTTAACAATTAAGGACTTCCTACCACTTCACTACGTAATTTGATATTCTCTCTCTCTAAAAATATATCTTAATTCTTTTATTCTAATAATTCCCATATTACTGAATTAAACATAGTGCACTGAAAATCAAGAAATATTTAACAACTTTCCATGAAAATACAATCTCTCTCTCTCTCTCTCTGTCTCTCTCACACACCCTGAACATTATATTTCTTTTGGGTGATCTAATTTGTGCAGCAGCCTCACTCACCTCTCCAACTTGGCCACTAACAGGTTTAGGTTACGCCTGTAGCCAGTGCTTATTTTCTTTGCTATTTGGTTATAGCCAATAACATTTAACCTTTATAACAGAAGGAAAGAAGTATATTCACAGTTATCTGATATTTTTAAAATGCAGGTCTATGATATGTTGGCATTTATTACCTGAAGTTACCACTGATGTATAATAATACTTAAAGTCTTAGAATTACCCAGATACCTTGAAAAAAATTTATAATTTTAAAAAAGATTTTACTTTCCATTGCAAGTGTCACTTGCCTGTTTGAACATCAATAACCATCTGATGGCCCCCTCTCATTCCAGGTCGGTTATCTTCTCCATCACCTGAAAAAGAAACAATATTTTCTTTTAAAGGAATAATAAAGAATAACTGCAAGTCCAGAGTAAATTCATTCATATCTGTAATGAATAGTAAAGATACCTACACATATTCTTTCAAAATATTAAAATAAGTGAAAGGATTCACAAAAGATCTAAGACTTTAATATATGTTTATAATAATTATCTTGATCTTTTTTCCAATTGCTTTTAGGCTACTAATACAATTGGAAACTATTTTCAATTTATTTATGAACAATGCCATAAATCAGCAAAAATATTGGATATTCTACAAAAACCTAAGATAAAATTTCTGAATTACTGGATTGCCAAAGTAAAGATGTAAAACAATTGCAAAATTAGATCCCATGTCTATATTCCAGGCATGGTTTCTTAGAATAATTAATAGTTTTAAAGTGGTGGCACATGCCTGTAATCCAGGTACTTGGGAGGCTAAGACAGGAAGATTGCAGGTTCAAGGCCAGCCTCAGCAACTTAGCAAGGCCCTCAGTAACTTAGTGAGACCCTGTTTCAAAATAAAAAAATAAGATAGGACAGAGGATGTAATAACTCAGAGGTAGAACACCCCTGGGTGCAATCCCCAGTGTCAAATAAATAAATAAAATTAGATCCAGGCATTATTTAGAATAAATAGTTTTAAGGTTCCTAAAACTAGTTACATGAAAACTAATGTTATCAAGTGATAATTTCCTTTATTCATTTTGAGCCAATATTTCAGAAACTAGTTCCCACATAATTACCATTTTATTTGAATACTGACTGAGAAAATGTTAAGATTTATTTCACTTTGATTTTTATTTCTACTCAGCTTAATAGGTAGGTTTAAACATAATCAATGGAGCCAGGCGTGGTGGTGCATGCTTGTAATCCCAGCTGAGACAGGAAGATCGCAGGGTCACGCCTACCCTCAGTTACTTAGTGAGGCCCTCTGTAGCTTAGTGAAATGCTGTTTCAAAATAAAGAATAAAAAATAGGGTTGGGGGTATAGCTCGGAAGTAGAATGCCCCTGGGTTCAATCCCCAGTTCTGCAAAAAACAAAACAAAACAAAAAA
Source organism: Glis glis (assembly GCA_004027185.1). Taxonomy (NCBI): domain Eukaryota; kingdom Metazoa; phylum Chordata; class Mammalia; order Rodentia; family Gliridae; genus Glis; species Glis glis. Next base: position 5,001 of record PVJS01041714.1, read on the forward strand.
CATAATCGATGAAGGTTTTTGAAACTTCTAAAGGAGAAAACTATTGTTCTACTTAGATCTAATCCTACTTCACACCAAATCTCATATAAATGAAGAAATAACTCCATTTCAATGGTTCAAAAGGTTATAAGATTTTTTTTTTTTCTGGTAGTAAGGATTAAACCCAGGGCGTCACACATCCTAGGCAAGTGCAATACCACTGAGCTACTCCCCCAGCCCTTTTTATTTTATTTTGAGACAGGGTCTCATTAAGTTACTGAGGCTGGCCTTGAACTTGTGATCCTACTGCCTCAGCCTCTGGAACAGCTGGGATTACAGGCATGCATCACCACACCTGGCTCAGATTATAGGAGTCTAATGTCTTACTTGATATAAACCTGCAAGTCTAAAGTTTTCTTCGTAATTCTCCCATTCATTGATATGTGTAACTCTGGCTAATAAGTTTTCCTGTTTCTACCATGTAAAATTGAAAACATCCAACCTTTTACTAATTTCACAGGGGTATCACAAAAATATCTAAATATCAGTTCTTGCACAGTTTGTGCATAGCTTAAGGATGAGGATACTTTCTAAGAAATGCATCCTTAGGAGATCTTGTCATTGTATGAACATTGGAGAGTGTATTTACACAAGCCTAGATGGTATATACTACTACATAAGTAGCTATATGGTAAAGCCTATTGCTTCTAGGTTACAAATCTGTACAGCTGGTTACTGTACTGAAAACTATATGCAACTGTAACACAATGGTTAAGTATTTGTGTATCAAATCATATATAAATACAGAAAAGGTTCAGTAAAAATAGTATAGGCAACAGGAATTTTTTAGCAACATTGTAAGTTTATGGGACCATCACTGACCAAAATGTCCCTGTTCAGTGCATGATTGTATATAGAAAATAGGAGGCAAAACCAAATCTCTTTGTTACTACTGTATTGCATCATTTACAAGTTCCCTGCAAATTCTTTCTCCTTTCTAATAGTTAGGTGGCCTTCTAGATTTTGCAGCTCATTATCATTAAAGTTTTGCCCTTCTTTTCTCCTCCCAGACAGTATCACTTGCAAGAATAAATTTGAAAAAACATTAAAATATTCATTTTCAGTATGTTTGCATTTTATATATTTAACCCATTAGTTTGCAAGTACATTTGTGTCTTTGAAGAAAATTACCTACTTTAAGACTAATGAAATAGAGGAATGATGTTCGTACAACACAGACATTTTAGAAATTCAAAAGTAATTTTTCCCTGAATGTTAATTTTTAATGCCTGATATCAGGGGAAAGCTTTCTCACAATTAAAGAGAAGGCCTTAGTAATATATGAAGACCATAAGGAAAAATTCGAAATATCCATAGAACTGCCTTCCTTTAATGCCAAGTAGTTGAATTAATGAATTGCTACACTTTCACTATGATATTATCTGGTAAAGAAGTTAGGCAGATGAAGTACTGACAGTAACTTCCCCCATGTTAAAATGATGGATAAGAGAAGCCTAAACTCTGAAGCAGATTTTGAGTTTTGATTACAACAATCCCTATTAGAAGCAAATGACCTCCAAGATCTACATCTCAAAGAACAAAGCGTGAGCCCAACAGCCCAACGCTAAGGTTCCAAACTTAACTACAGTAACATAATTGCTTTTAAAGATTCAACTGTACTATATTTTTATTAGAATTATTGTACTAGCTTTTATTAGTATCTGGTTATACAGTTCCATAGATTTAGAACGGCCTGCCCCTATTTTTCTCAGAGCCTTGTTAGGTTTAGAGAGCGATTTTGTAGAATTTAAGATTTTTCAAGAGCACATGTATGGCATTTAACAGTCTTAATTTTAGTGCCTCTATGAAAGCCATTTATAACGGTATTGTGTATAAAAAAACTGCCTAACCTTCTGTTATAACAGTAAAACAAGAGTTTTAAAGATAATAAACTAGTGCTGGGGATGTAGTTCAGTGATAGAGCACTTGCCTAGTATACATGAGGCTCTGGGTTTAATCGCCAGCACACAAAACAAAACAAAAAACCCACATACACATATATAAAACTAACTGCAATGAAGTAAGGAATCTGTGTCTTGTTTTAAATACTGCTTTTTATTAACAGAGTATGATGAGACTGGAGCTATCCTGGGAAAACTGAAGACTGAGTCACTACACAAAAACCACCACCTCTGGAAGGTGTGGCTTACCTTTGGTGCTTTTGGGAATAATTTGACTCCATCGTGGCTTATATTCCTGTTGACTGATATACTGATTGAACAAGCCATCTGCAAATATCAAAGAATGAGAAAGAATTACATCCTAGCCAGACTTTTTATTATAGAAAAAGGATTAAAATGTTGAGTCCTGCATCAGAGATTCCCAAACTTATTTGGTTTGGGAAATTTCAGAACATTTTTCAGGAAAAAAAAAAAAACCTACTTAGCATTTCCCCCAGAAATCTACCTTCTTTAAACAAACAAGATGAAGTGATAAATTTGCATTCTTTTCTATATTTATATTTCAGTCCAGCCCCTTCTCAGGGCCAGAATCGCCCACTTTGGTAACCTATGGACTATAGTAAGAGAAATTACTAACATGTTGCTAATGTAGTAGCACATTTTCATAAAATATATATCATTTCAGTTTCCCTTCATGGTATCCCAAATATAAATAGTAAAACTTTAGTTGACAAAACCACTTCAACAAACTGAATTATTGGTAGCTCATACTAAACTTACTTCATTTCCCATTATTATTGCACCTATCAGATATAAAGACATGACTGCACCCAATAGACAAGTATGTGGCATTAAAAGGAGTTATCGGAGAGAAAAAAAGGGAAAAATTTAAGGCTGCAAAACAGAAACAGTAAAAAATATAATCCTTCATAAATAATGTGAATAAATGTTCTATTTCATGGAAACAAAGACTTGTACATCTTTTAAAAATTGTTTTTGGCTGGGCACAGTGGCACATGCCTATCATCCCAGCTGATTCCGGAAGCTGAAGCAGGATTGAAATTTTGAGGACAGCCTTGGCAACTTAGTGAGATCCTATCTCAAAATAAAAAATAAAAAAGGTTGGAGAGATAAGCTCAGTGGTAAAGTGCTTGTCTAGCATATGTGCTGTGCAGGCCTGGGAGTTTGAGCACTGATATAAATACAAATGGGAAGAGAAAAGGATAAAGATTGGGAAAATTATATTTAATTCCTTTATATTTAATTCTCTTATCACCTGCCTTTATTTTAACTGCCATACTTAATCTTTACTCCCTATAATGAAATAGATTTACTGTACTCCAATCCCTTCCCAACAAGAGTGTTTTGTGTCAGTACTTTTTGTGACCAAAAACAAGAAAACTAGAAAAGGAAATGGGATCTCCAACATCTTTGGTCTAGGCACTTTATAGTATATCTTCAGGGAAAGATAAAAGGAACCTTTTAAGGGGCAAATTCCATTATTATACAGTTTTCTTTTAGTACAAAACTACACAGAGACAAAAGTAACAGCAGCAGAGATGGAATTATATTTATTGAATACTTACTAAATGTTAGAACCTACACTGTCTTACTTATCTAATTTAATTCTAAAAATAAATCCAAGAACCAGGTATTATCATCTACTGACAGGAAACACATATTTAGAAAAATCAAGGAACTTAACCAAAATCACATAACTCTTAAGTAGTGGGGTTGGGACTCAAGTTCCACTATGCTTACTTCCAAATCTTTCATCGATAAATTTTTAACCTACTTCTTAAGAGGAGTTTTTACACTAGTTATGATTATCAAGCCCTAACCTCTTGCCCTTCAACAAAGACTTGTTTAAGAATGGTATGAAACCCAATCCCAGCTAATGAAACATGAAGAATCTTCTCAGGAACTTCTAGACAATGCTTTCTTGCTTCCACACATACATACAGAGAAGGAGAAAAAAAACCCTATTTTTATTTCTCTGGATATTTACATACCAATAAAGAGAGGTATGAGAATGAAGATAATTCTGTAATAATGACAGAATAGAGAGATATAAAGAAACCGGAACACATGAAATCCACCTTACCTCTGGACTTCTTGTTATGTGATATAATAATACTCCCTTACCAAGCTAAGGTTTTCTTTTACATGCAGCCAAATAAATCATAATTTAGAGCTACCTTTATTATAAATTCTGTCTTTTAATCCTGATTTTAATCTTAATGAAGATTTTTCCACACTACAGGTGTAGTGGTGCACACCTGTAGTTCCAACTACTCAGGAGGCTGAGGTGAGAGGATTACTTGAGCCCATGAATTCAAGGCCAATCTGGGCAACATGGTGAAACTCATTTCAAAAATAAAAAAAATAAAAAGATTAGTCACTGAAAGCAAAGGCTTTTCCAAAGAATATATAAGTAAAACTATCTGTTCTCCATGACTTGTATACTTGCCAGTGACCATTCAATTCAAACAATATCCCTAAAGGCTTTCTTTTCCGGGTAATTATGAAGCTCAGTTATATCCAACCCTTCAGCTTTCAAATCTTTTAGCTTTCATGGGAAATTCCATCCTATATACTCATCAAATTTCTTTATTTCTTTGTCATTGGGACTTTGCAAAATTCTTGCAAAGAAAGTTTCTTTTTAAATTAGCAATCTAAGCTGATATTTTCATTTAAATTTTTATAGTAAGACAAACAAGCAGATTCACAATTTACTTTAGTGAGTCTTTATCTTGTATAATTTTTTTTTTTTTTGCAGTACTGGGGATTGAACCTAGGGGCATTCTACCTCCAAGCTACACCCCCAGTCCTATTTTTTTATTCTTTATTTTGAAACAGGGTCTCACTAAATTGCAGAGGACCTCACTAAGTAGCTGAGGCTGGCCGCGAACCCGGATTCTCCGGTCTCAGCCTCCCAAGTACTGGGATTACAAGCGTGCGCCACCATGCCCGGCTATCTTGTATAATTTACTCTACCATGGGTTCCTTTTCCATAGGTTTTTGTCCCATCCAGCCTACTCTGACCAAAACTCTTCTCCCATTATTAGAATTAGGAACCCCTTTTTTCAGATAAAATGTGTGGGGCTCATATTCATAGAAATAATAGGATGATATAAAAATGTTAACAGTAAATTTAGAATCATATAGGAATAAAACAGTAATGAAATTTTATTCAGTCTTGAAAAGGGGACATAAAACTTTTCAAATGTTCTTTTAAAAACTAAAGAAAATGTAAAATTATTCAATAAAGACCTAGATATTTAAAATATACATTAAGCCGGGCATAGTGGTGCACACCTGTAAGCCCAATACTTGGGAGGCTGAGACAGGAGGATCTCAGGTTCGAGGCCAGCCTCAGCAAGTAGTGAGACTCTCATCAACCTAGCGATATGGGTTGTTTTAAAATAAAAATAAAATAGGGCTGGTGGTATAACTCAGAGGTAGAATGCCCCTACTTTCAATTCTAAGTAACACTAAATAAACAAAAATTAATTCTACACAATGGCTGTGGGGGGGCAGGGGAGAGTAAATGATGGAAATATATACAGAAAACAGGACAATAAGGAAATTGTACATGTCAAAAATACAAAGAAAAAATAAGAAAAGTAATAAATAGCACACTTTTAAATACTAACCAACAACCACACTACCTACGTTTCCCATACTAATTTGCTGCAAGTCTTTTGACAGTCAAGGTCTTTATGTATAAAAGCAGAATTTATTAGTTAGAAGGGTTATGAGCTTCCTTCTAAATTCTGGGATTTGGGATCCCGCCATTGTTAGATCCAGTATATTTATTTGAACTTTGCCTGATTCCACCTTTATGTTGACCTTTAGAAGAGTCACCATCTCTTCTTTTCCCTTAAGCCTTCCATGATTCTATCTTAAAAGAAAAATCACAAATCCACTGGGGGAAATTCTTCTAAAACCTCCAAACTCAATGATTACAGCTACAGTTCTAATCAAACGAAGGGTCCCATCCCTGATCTTTAAGTTATTCTGAACACTGCAGGTAAAATTAAATTCTTTTATTGCTTTTTCAACCAACCCTTCCACCCAACCCCGCCCTTAGTAACCTAAAAAGTTTACATATACTCTATCCATCACGACCTTTATGTTTGTTTCTTTTCTATCATTTAAAAAAAAAAAAACAGTCAGGGCCAGGCATGGTGGGCACACGCCTATAATCCCAGTACTTGGGAGGCTGAGACAGGTTTGAAGTCAGCCACAGCAACTTATGGAGGCCCTCTTCAACTCAGCAAGACCCTGTTTCAAAGTAAAAAATAAAATAGGACTGGAGGTATAGCTTGGAGGTAGAATACCCCTGAGTTTAACCCCCAGTACCATAAAAATAATAATAATAAAAAAATTGGAGGGTAGCGCGCGCACGCACACACGCACACACACACACACACACACACACACAACAGGCCTAAGAAAATACTGTCAACAGATTTTAAAGTGAAAAAAGCAAACTTTAAAACATGATATAATTTTTACCAAATAATTCAGTAAATAAAGACATACACACAAATGGAGAAAAAAAATTGGCATACATCAGAAAGGTAAAAGTGATTTATTTTCTTTGGTTGGCAGGATTCGTATGACTTTTGTTTGGGGGATTTTTTGTGAGTGTACTTTTCTATCAAGCACTATAATGACCAAAAGGAAAAGCACAAAACAACTAAATATATGGAACTGTTTCCTAAACTTTATTTTTCAAATTTGTTTTGTAGGTACTGGGAATTGAACTCAGGGTGTTCTAGCACTGAGCCACACACTCAGCCTTTTTAAAAATTTTTAAATTTTGAAACAGGGTAAGTTTTTGAGCCCTAGCCTTGAACCTGCAATCCTCTTGTCTCAGCCTCCCAGGTACTAGGACTACAATAACACAGGGTTATCTCCTAAACTTTGAAGAACTTTGTACCATATGGTTACAACAGTCGTTCCTTATCCACAGGGGGACACATTCCAAGACCCTCAGGGGGGTCTTGTACCTGAAATTACAGATAGTATAGATTCCTATTTATACAATGCTTTTTCCTATAAATACCTATGGTAAAGTTTAATTTGTAAATTATAAAACTAAGAAATTAATAATAAAAATAGAACAGTATAACAATATACTGTGATACAAGTTATATGAATGTAGTCTCGAGATCTCTCTCTCAAGCTGGGCATTGTGGCGCGCGCTTGTAATCCCAGTACTTGGGAGGCGGAGACCGGAGGATCCGGGTTCGCAGCCAGCCTCAGCTACTTAGTGAGGCCCTCCACAACTTCGTGAGACCTGGTTTCAATAAAGGATAAAAAATAGGGCCGGGGGTGGAGCTCAGAGGTAGAATGCCCCTGGGTTCAATCCCCGGTACCGCAAAAAAAAAAAAAAGATCTCTCTTTCAAACTACAAAAATTTTCGTTTAATATTTTCAGACTAGCCCAGCGTGGTGGCGCACACTTGTAATCCCAGTACTTGGGAGACTGAGACAGGGATCACAGGTTCACAGCCAGCCTCAGCTACTTAGGGCCTCTGTAGCTTAGTGAGACCCTGTTTCAAAATAAAGTACAAAAAAATAGGGCTGGGGGTGTAGCTCGGAGGTAGAATGTCCCTGGGTTCAATCCCCAATGCTGCAAAATAATAAAATAAATAAAATAAAATAAATTTTCAGACTGCGGTTGACTACAGGTAACTGAAACTATAAATGTCAAAACCATGGATAAGGGAAGCACTGTATTACCAATATAAACCATTTCATATCTTTGTTATCCCTGAAATGTCTCTTCTTCACAGCGCACTAGACACATCATGTTTCAATAAGCAGTACTTTTACATTAATGTTAGCTTGTTTTAACAGGGATAAAGAGAGCCAAACACGTTCAAAGGCATTTACAATCAACCTGGCAGAGGAGATTACTTCCAAAATTTAAAATATTAAGTACACAAACTTAAAGTATTAGGTTATGATAATCTTACTTTACATAAGATAAAACTAACCTCCTTCTGAATTAATAGCATGGCATCAGAGGTGCTCAGTATAAAATAAATACTCAGGATTTTTGAATGCCAGGGGATTGGGTAGGGGACTTCCCTAGCAACATGGTTCTCATTTCCTCTGAATCATTTTAACATTACTACATCCCTTATATTAAAACTAACTGCTCATAAAACTCCTACTTCTAAAATAGCATATCCCTACTACATGATGGCATCCTAACAAGTCACATCATTCTAAACAGGGCAATCAAGCAAATATTTTTAAAAAAATATTTTGGGAACCTGTTAATTTGCCTCTCTCTCGCTCTCTACTAAATTCCTATGTTTTCACGATTCTAGAATACTCATAATAAAAAAAGAATACTCATAATTCTTTTTTATATCTCTTACTACTCCACAGTGGACATTAGAAAACCTGAAGAAAATTATTTATATGCAGCATTATCATATCTGAAAGTAACTTTTTAATTTTTTTTTTTTTTTTTTTGCTGTACCGGGGATTGAACCCAGGGGTGTTCTACCTCCACACTACACCCCCGGCCCTATTTTTTTTTATACTTTATTTTGAAACCGGGTCTCATGAAGTTGCGGAGGGCCTCACTAAGTAGAGACAGAGAGAGAGAGAGAGGGCTGAGGCTGGCGGCGAACCTGGATCCTCCGGTCTCCGCCTCCCAAAGTACTGTGATTAAAAGTGTGCGCCACCACGCCCGGCTGAAAGTAACTTTTTAAAAGAAGATCTCACCAAAGAAGATAAGAATTGACTTTTATTGAGTACCTACTGAATGTAGGACACCAAATAGGTTAACTCATTTATCTCTTGGCATAAAACTATGCAATGGTCATTATTAATAATGGCAATGATGAGAAAATTAAGGTTCAGAGAAGTTAAATAACGCACTCTAAAAAAGTACAGAAAGCCGGGCGTGGTGGCGCACGCTTGTAATCCCAGTACTTTGGGAGGCGGAGACCCGAGGATCCGGGTTCGCGGCCAGCCTCAGCTCGCTCGCTCTCTCCCTGTGTGTCTGTCTATGTCTCTGTCTCTCTCTCTGTCTCTCTCTCTCTCTCTCCTTAGCGAGGCCCTCCGCAACTTCGTGAGACCCGGTTTCAAAATAAAGTATAAAAAAAAAATAGGGCCGGGGGCGTAGCGCGGAGGTAGAACGCCCCTGCGTTCAATCCCCGGTACTGCAAAAAAAAAAAAAAAAAGTACAGAGCCTGATTCCAAACTCTGTATTATTTTCACCTCTCCATAGACTGGGAAATGTACATAAACATGTATCACAGAGTAGTTTCTTAAATTATAAACCAGGATAAATATTGTAGTAACAGATATGGCAATTTTATCTATTCAGGAACATATGAAAAAGTCAAACTTTGGGAAACAAAACTCAAATTCCAAATTATTCTACTATAATATTAAACAAATCCAGTCTAATGAAACAGGAGCAAAACTAAAATGTTAAAATATATTACTTATGATTTGAAGGGAAAAGGTCCCTCTCTTAAATAAAGACCTCCTGGCTACTATGGCTAAAGTTACTTTTTATGTTTTATTTCTCCTCAAAGACACTCGTTTGCCATCATTTCAGAATGTTTACCAGAAGCATTCCTGTCAGCTGGAAGTTGTTTCATATAAGCAATAGGGAGTACGAGAAGCTAGCTATTCTACCAGACCATCACCACAACCACAAACAACAAAAGAAACAAAACCCACACCAAAGAACCTCTTCTTTTTGTGAAACTATGACTTAAAACACAAGAACTAAGCCGGGTGTGGTGGCGCACGCTTGTAATCCCAGTACTTGGGAGGCTGAGACAGGAGGATCCGTGTTCGTGGCCAGCCTCAGCTACTTAGTGAGGCCCTCTGCAACTTAGTGAGATCCTGTTTCAAAATAAAGAATTAAAAATAGGGCTGGGGTTGTAGCTCGGAGGTAGAATGCCCCTGGGTTCAATCCCCAGTACCGCAAAAAAAAAGACATAAGAACTAAAAATTTACTAATTCCAGTATTCTCACTCTACACACATGCACATGTGTGCGTCCTCAAGTGTCCTCTTGACACTCTTGCATTTTATTTATTTTTTTGCAGTACTGGGGATTGAACCCAGGAGCATTCTACCTCCGAGCTCCACCCCCAGCCCTATTTTTTATTCTTTATTTTGAAGCAGGGTCTCACTAAGTTGCAGAGGACCTCACTATGTAGCTGAGGATGGCTGCGAACCGGCAATCGCCCTGTCTCAGCCTCCCAAGTACTGGGATTACAAGCATGCGCCACCACGCCCAGCTACTCTTGCATTTTGTAATATTAAATCATCTAAATACCCCAAACAACAAATATTGTTTAAGGACTTATGAAAAACTGTGTTGCACTTTGCAAAGAAACATAATAAATTAAAGATTATTCATGTATAATCTATCTTTATACTTATTATTGCCTATTGCCAGGGAAACTAGGTTACCAATAAGTAGTCCAAATCGGATCTAGAGCAGGCTATATGCAGCAGTTATTCCTACTGAAAAAACATGCTTAACAATCTTCCTCTGTAGTAACCTTCAAAAATAGTAATAAAATAAGTATTTCTTAAAGGTTTCATAAACAGTAAGTTCTCTTTCAAGCCCATAAAATACATGCCAAAGAAGCGTTATTTTTCTAAAATTTAATTTTTAGAAACAAATTTCCATAAGCTTGAAAGCCACGAGGCAATCAAGAAAAATACATGAACATTAAAGCAGGGTGAAGATTTTTTTTAAATACATTGCTCAACATATTGTTTTACTGTTAAAGAACTTTATAAATCTTTCAAGATATAAAAACAAAAAGTTAACACACCTCTGCATCCCAAATAATCTCACCATTTTTCCTATATTTCTAATTCTTGGCAAGTCTCCATAAAGCCTTCTGTTTTGGTATACTTACTGGTAGATATTTTATGCTCGGTTAAAAAAATTAAATTCTTTATTGAAAGAATAATGACAGTGTCATCTATAAAAATATAACAACACCCATTATACTGTTTTGAAAATCTCAGAAACAAATTTTAAAATGAAGATTTAAAGATGTCTGCAAGCCGGGTGTGGTGGTATACACCTATCATCCCAGTATTTGGGAGGGTGAGACAGGAGGATCACAGGGTCAAGACCAGCCTCAGCAACTTAGTGAGACTCTCAGCAACCTAGTGAAACCCTGTTTCAAAACAAAAAATTCATAAAAATGACTGGGGGTATACCTCAGAATTAGAATTCTTCTGGGTTCAATCCCCAGTAACACACACACACACACACACACACACGCACACGCACACACACACACACACACACCACGCGCGCCTGAGAATCATCAGTTTTAAAAATTACATTAGTGTTTCAGAAGGAAGTCAGGCAGTTAATATTTTGGTATGCCTATTTTTGACAAAAATCTAAAGCAGGAAATTAGAAGAGTCTGATAAAAGGAAAACTATACAAATGAAATTTAAATATCACTCAGGAAAAGGCACACTGAGAACAAGTTGATAACAGTTTTCAAACAAACTGAAGTTTCTGGGCCCAATATCACCTCATTTTTTTCTATGATTATGACTATACTAAATAAACACATTTCATGAAGTTCTCACTGGGCACATACTGTTCTTTTCACCAACAGTGGATACTGTTAAAATGTACATGATTAGAAAATGAGATTTAGGAAGTTTTTACCAAAAGGAAAATAAGATGTTCAAACTTTATCCAGGATCAAAACAAAACAAAACCAAGAAATAGATTACAGTACTGCTGCCTATACCTAAACTTCTATTAAACTTGGTTTCTCATCAAAACTGAGATTACATTTAAAGAAAATAATTTAAAATGCACGTATAGGTAAAAAACTTGTATAACATAAAATCCTTTTTTGATCATTCAAGAATAACAACAGTTGGATCAAAACACACTTTAAAAATTATTTATTACAGCAGTTTGTTCAACTTCTGAAAAGAGAAGTATGTGAGTTTTGCTAGTTTATAATACAATAAATCAATACTGGGAAACTGAATTAGTAGAAATCCACTATGACAGTAAAGCATAGTAGGAAGGGTTTAGATTTTGGTGCCTGGCTGAGTTAAAAACTTAGCTCTGACTAGCTGACAAGCTATGCTATCTTAGGCAAACTATTTAACTGTCCTTGTTAATTTAATGGGGAAAACAATACTCTACTTACCCTAAAAAGTAGGTATGGGAATTAAATAAATTCATATAAGGGACTCAGATGACATATATATATATATATATATATATATATATATGCTAGTTATGATGACTGATGTAGTTGGAACTGTACTTGGCAGAAAACTAACAATCTTTTTTATTCACAAAATAAGAAATAGGGAACTAAGACAAATAGGACTTAAGAGAAAGAGGGAAGCCAGGTGCAGTAGCACACACCTATAACCTCAGCAGCTGGGAGGCTGAGACAGGAGGATCACAGGTTTGAGGCTAGTCTCAGCAACATAGCAAGGCCCTCACCAACTTAGTAAGACCCTGTTTCAAAATTAAAAAAAAAAAAAAAAAACAGGGCTGGGGGTATAGCTCAGAGGTAGAATGCCTCCTGGGTTCAATTCCCAGTACCACATAATAAGTGAATTAGTGAGTGAATGAATGAAGCACCTGGGTGAGGGAATAATGAAAGAGGTAGCCTTGAAGAATGAATTATGAGAGAATAATGATGAAAAAGTAAGTGGCCGGGTGTGGTGGCGCACGCTTGTAATCCCAGTACTTTGGGAGGCGGGGACCGGAGGATCCGGGTTCGCAGCCAGCCTCAGCTCGCTCGCTCTTGCACGCGCTCTCTCTCTCTCACTCTCTCTCTCTACCTAGTGAGGCCATCCGCAACTTCGTGAGACCCGGTTTCAAAATAAAGTATAAAAAA
>PVJS01041715.1:0-17824 GCA_004027185.1 Glis glis
TATATATATATATACTTAGTGAGGCCCTCCGCAACTTCGTGAGACCCGGTTTCAAAATAAAGTATAAAAAATAGGGCCAGGGGTGTAGCTCGGAGGTAGAACGCCCCTGGGTTCACTCCCCGGTACCACAAAAAAAAAAAAAAGAATAGCCAAAGTCTGGAAACTACACAAAGTTTCACCAACAGTGAAATTGGATAAATTACAGTATATTCACACAATGGGTTACCAAACAGCAATAAAAATAAACTAATGACACAAACGATACAGATCAATCTCACTGATGTAATGAGGTAATGGTTAGCAATAGCTAACTGATATAGTAAATTTACTTTGGGGGGATTAAAATTATATTGGGGGAATGACTGAGGACAGCCATCTACTATATAAGTTTAAGAACCGAAAAATCAGAAATGGAAATAAAATGTTGGCATAAGAACAGCCTTAGATCTTCTGTAGCTCAGTATCTTCCCTTAACAGAGAAGGCAACAGCAGAGTACAAAGTTCAAAGTCACTGGCTCTTAGATCCAGGTTTGTACCTCTGATTCTCCCTCCCCAATTTTTCCAAACAAATATCTCTGCTCTCCTTGGTGTAAATGAACTAGAGGAAAATGGCATCTCAAATATTCACTTTCTTCTGGAAAAGTCTTCACCTTCCCCAGTTTGTTAATTCTACACCCCAACAGGATAAAGATAGAAGCTGACTCAACGCTTCTCATTAGCAAGACCAATTATTTAGAGACGTTATCTGTTGAATACTCACTTAAGGACTGCCGAGAGTTTAAATGCAACTTAAAACTCTTCAAGTCTTGACTGCTTCAATTATAATCACAACCTGACACAAAATTAATTTCCATGTTTTGAAATAATACAGCAAACTGACTGATAGAATTTCTGTCTCCTTCCCTCTGTCCAAAGTTAATGCCCATGAACTGCAAAAATCTCTTCTACGCTACTTGAAGGTCAGATTATGTTTACACACTAATAACTACTCTGAATTAATTACCACTCTTAATTAAACAAGCTCATCTTCCTAACACCAGTTATAGAAGACCTTTCAGAGAAAAAAAAAAGCCACCTTAAAGCTTTGTTGTAAACATACCAAATATACTTTTCAAAGGAGACTAGGATTCTTCTTGAGAGCACCACATATTTGCCCTTTATAACAGAATTCTATTTCACTGCCAGAAGAGAGGACGTTTCATGGTGATTTTCCCCCTAACACTACTGACATAATGAAATCAGGTAAAACTTCATTGTTTATTCAAAAGTTTGGTTCTCGAGTAAGAGTGCCCCTAGGAAATTAGTTTCTGTGCAGCCCAGACCAGTCACCATCGAGACATGGTGGTGAGGGTGAAGGGTCAGGTCCTGCATGTGCTGTGCACATACTTTACCCAAGAAAGTGCAAACATTTCCCCATACAGCACAGGGAACAAGAGAATTTCCACCACTCCCTCACAAGGTTCTGTCTTTCTTTTGCTTGGGTAATGGAAGGAGGAGGGAGTTAACATTTAAGAGATCTAGAACATTCTTTGCCCCTAGTAAAGATAAAATCAGTGGAATGGAGCCAAAGTCATAGCTCCAACAGACAGGACTACAGGCTTTTACACCCACTTAGCCTATAGCTACAAAATACCATGCAGGCCCCAGGAGAGTCTGCAATTCCATCAGTATTTACTGAACACCAATTCCGCTTCCCCTAGACCCTGTGTGGATTGAAGGCTGGGGAAAGAAGTGGTTCCCCGTGTGCCAGACACTCTGGTAGGCTCTTTGGTGTCTGACCTGCTTTATTTTTTTCATTCTCACAATCACTCAGTGGTGGGAAGAATGATGGGTCACTTCACAGCTGGGATAAGTGGAGGTAAAGTGGGTGCCCAGGGGTACACAGCTCATGGGAAGAAGCAGGAAGGAAACTCAGATCCCTTCCACTGTCCCCAGGCTACAGGACATTTCCCTCCCCGAGGATGAAGGAAATCCGACATGTACAACAGAGCAGGAAGGACAGGAGCACTGTGGCCACAGGATGATGTACCACAGGGGTGCATGCTGGGAAAAGACAACCAGCTGGCAGGCAGTAGGAGGAGTCACAAAAGAGGACTGGCTTTGGGAAACAGGTGCTATTGATGCCTGGTGACAGGCAGGCAAGGCCAGCAAGTAACGGGAAAATATGACAAAGGCCCCAGGCCTGCAGAGCAGGAAACGGGGCACTCTGACAACATGGGGGCAATGAGGCCAGGATAGGTGATCCTTAAGGGAAGAAATCAGAATGACCAAACGGATTTATATTCCACCCGCTAAGGAAAGAAGAATTTCAGAAGATGTGGAGGCAGGAAGAAAGGGGCAGGGCTTGGGAGTCCTCGGGTGGCAGCTGTAGGTTGGACGCATAAAAGGGAGATACTGAGAGACCAGAGGCTGAGACACCAGCCACAGTCATCTAGGAGAAGTTAGGACCCTTGAATCAGGGTGTCAGCAAAATGGGCCTGGAGTGCCTTCAAGACTGAAGGAGGTAGGGCTGGCAGAGGAGGATCAAAAAAAACAGAGTGTACCGTTTTGCAGGCCAGGTAAATAGAAGGTGATGCTGATACCCATCCAAACAAGAGGCGGAGCTGAAGATGTCCAGAACACTGTAAGCCAAGCCAGAGTGCAGCACTGAGGATTTTCCTAGGCTAGTTTCTCCTTCCAAGAAACAAAGATACTGCAGACATCACAGCTGGACAAATATCCTCCCTCATTTCATTGCTTTACCTCACTGCACAGGGAATCCAAGAATCTTCAATGGCCACTCCGTTGACTTAGTACCAACTAATGCCATGAAAGAACTTCAAATAAGAAAGAAAATGTATATTCTTTTTTTTTTTTTTGCAGTACCGGGGATTGAACGCAGGGGCGTTCTACCTCCGCGCTACGCCCCCGGCCCTATTTTTATTTTGAAACCGGGTCTCACGAAGTTGCGGAGGGCCTCACTAAGTAGAGAGAGAGAGAGAGAGAGAAAGAGAGAGAGAGAGAGAGAGAGAGAGAAAGAGAGAGATGAAAGACAGAGAGCTGAGGCTGGCTGCAAACCGGGATCCTCCGGTCTCCGCCTCCCAATGTACTAGGATTACAAGCGTGCGCCACCACGCCCGGCAAGAAAATGTATATTCTGAAACAAAAATCCTGTCTCTAAGAAATCACTGTACGTTTTTTTAAAGTATGCCCTAAGTATCTTTGAGGGGCATGACGGAGCACCTTTTTAGTTATGTAAAGACTCCAGGGCAATTGCTTCTGTGGGACTCTGGGTGCCTTCTTAGAAGGCAATATTACCCAAAATGGAGAAAAGGTTCAACATAAGAGAAAAGTTTCCAAAAAACATTTATGAACCAGACAGGGCCCAGAAAAGAGCTTCTCATAGAGGGCAGACAACAAATGCCGTCAGGGGACCCAAGAAATTACATCCTTCCAGTGTGAGAGAGTAACTTTGCTTTAAAAGGCTAAACTCAAGCTGGGAATGGTGGCACACACCTGTAATCCCAGTACTTGGGAGGCTGAGACAGGAGGATCATGAGTTTGAGATCAGCCCTGAGCAACTTAGTGAGACCCTCTTCCAAAATAAAAATAAATTAGAGCTGGGGGAGTAGCTCAGAGGTAGAACACCACTGGGTTCAATCCCTAGTACCACAAAAAAGACTTGAACTTTCGACTGCCACGACAGATCCAAACATGCAGGAAGATGGAGAGTGGCTATATGACAACGTCACGTGGCAAATGTGCTGAACAAGTCATCTAAGCTACACTAACCTCAGCTTCTAGTCCTGCCCTAGGACAGTAACCTGGTGGTTAATGAAGTGTTCCTGGGATCACTGACCAGGTCTACACACTGAAAACCAGGGAGCCCCAAGGACAGATTTGGGTCAGAGGCTTCCATGAGGAGATGTAAAACCAGCCATGGTTACTGCTGGCTCCTGACAGTTGGCTTCTCAGGAAAATATTCAAAAGAGACCATCTGAAAGCAAATTAAACATCTAATTTTGTTTTAACTAAAGACAGAGAATCCGGGGAAATGGGGTTGCTCATTCCATCCTGGCCCAGAAGAATGGTTTGAACACAAATAATCTCATTCCACAATATATATATATATATATATATATATATATATATTTTTTTTTTTTTTTTTTTTTTTTTTTTTTTTGCGGTACCGGGGATTGAACCCAGGGGCGTTCTACCTCCATGCTACACCCCCGGCCCTATTTTTTATACTTTATTTTGAAACCGGGTCTCATGAAGTTGTGGAAGGCCTCACTAGGTAGAGAGAGAGAGAGAGAGAGAGAGAGAGAGAGAGACCGGATCCTCCGGTCTCCGCCTCCCAAAGTACTGGGATTACAATCATGCGACACCACGCCTGGCCACAATAGATATATTAATCTCTAGAAATTCCATAATGATTAAGGAAACTGTAATTAATCCTTAACATTCAGGGGTTAACTCCATGAAACACAGCTACATACTCCCACATCCCTGTGACAGGCAGAAAGAACTTTGTTTCTTACACTGCATAGTATGTGTGTATGTGGGGGGTGCTCCCCCAGTGGTCCGGGGCAAGTGGGGGAGCTGAAGAATGAATGTACCATCTCCTCCAGGGGCATCAATCCCCATCTAACATTTAGGAAGAAAAATATCATTTTACATTAAAAAAAAAACTTCACTAAGGGACAGAAGGTGAAATCCAAGTATTTAAAAAAAGAAGAAGAATTCAAAGACATTTTCACAAGCCTACAGTGGCTAGTTTGGAGCTAGGCCCAACTTTTTCAAGGGTAGGTGTTGGACTTTTCAAGGAAAAGTGTAAGGTAATCCCTCCATTCTCATTAGCCCTTCTTTAACTTAGAAACATTTCTTTTTTTTTTTTTTTTTGCGGTACCGGGGATTGAACGCAGGGGTGTTCTACCTCTGCGCTACGCCCCTGGCCCTATTTTTTATACTTTATTTTGAAACCGGGTCCCACGAAGTTGTGGAGGGCCTCACTAAGGAGAGAGAGAGAGAGAGAGCTGAGGCTGGCCGCGAACCCGGATCCTCCGGTCTCCGCCTCCCAAAGTACTGGGATTACAAGCGTGCGCCACCACGCCCGGCTACTTAGAAACATTTCTAAACATGAAATATAGACCAACAAACTCCTCGGATCCCCATTTGATTTTTAACCATGTTCATATGTCACTGATACCCAACGTTGCTAGCAGCTCTCTCATCAGCCCTAAACATCCTAGACTGGCCTTATCACAACATTTGGAAACATCACAACCAAGGAGGGGGTTGATGGTTGGAGGTCACCTCAAAGTGATGACAAAAAAAAGACAGCTGCGAAGCCCAGCGCTTAGCAAGATATGCACAGAGCAAAATAAATAAGAGTCCTACTGATAGTGAGAGAAGTTCTCCTCAAATGCTTTACAAGTGTGCATAGTGTGGCCAAGGAGCCAAGGGACAGCCTGTGCATCTGAATTTTTACACTTCATTCCAAATGCATTTACCTTTCCAGAACATAGGAGGAGCATCTGGTATCACTTTAGACCATGTATTTGGATTCTCTGGGGTTTGTCTCCTTTTATACATAAAAACACATTTCATTAATTCTCAGAGCTTGGAGGCATCCAGTGGGCAGAGACAGTGCATTGCTTGGACCTTGCATTGCCAGGTACTCATCGTCTCTCCTACAAGGTCAGCAAGCCCCCAGTCACTCTGATCACAGCATCTCCATGGGGTGGGCAAAACATCACCATGCATGATTGAGTGCAGAAAAAAAAAAAACACAGGCTCCATGCAGGCCCTCAAATCCAATACCCATAACTTACAAATTAAATGACATGCTAAGTTCTAGGCTTCAGTGTGTCTTACTACACATCTAGACAAGTCCATATATCAACACATTCTCATCTGACTTTTAGACCATCTTATTACCTAAATTATCTCAACTACTGCATAATGTAAACACTAGGATATCCCCATTTTACAGCTTAAGAAACTGAACCACCAGAGAATCGAATGACTTGTCGAAAGTGATAAAGCTACTTAGCAGGACCCAAGTCAGACTGACCCCAAAGCCCAGTGGCCTCACCATCTGGCCCATTACCCCAAGGGCCAATGCTTCTGAACTTGTCTCCTTGGCCCCAAGGAAATGCCACACTCTGGTGGGGCACCAGTGCTGACCCCAAGGGGCTGGTAGCACCTGTCACCACACAAACACTGAGCACAGGCCATTAGGATATCAAGATGGATCACACCTTACAGCCCCTGTTCCGGAAGATGCTTAACTAAGGCTACCAGTGACAACACCAAAAATAACGCAAAAATACAGACTACAGGGGATCCCAAACTTAAAACTTTTCCTATGTATTAAAAGCATTTTTCCATATAGCTTGCAGCAATAATGTTAAATACAGAATTAATTTGGAACTAACATCCCCATCCAAATCCCAAGCTAGATGTTTCCTTTTCTGATTGGGAAAAAACAGGGTGTGAAGACTAAATCCAAGACCACTGGATTCGGTCTTTTTCAAGGGAGCCCAGGCAGTGAGAGGCAGAGGGAAGGAAGGAGCTACAGGCCAGGTGGTGACGATGGTCCAGGTTAGCCAGCCCAGCCTCCCTGGTTTCAGTGGCTCTGTCTGCAAATGAGGCGAGCAGATGGCCAAGACCTGAGAAGTCCCCCAAAGCACCTTTCCGCTCTGTTGTGCGTGATCAGTGAGACGCTAAGGTGTGGGGCCCAGAGCACGGGGCTGGGCCAGCAGCAACAGTTTATGCTTTCCAGCTGAAACATGCCAAGGATAGGAATGGGAACGGAGGATCAACACCCACACTGCTGTGTTAGAAGCACGATCCAAGGCTAAATTGCTCTTGGGAATCTAGATTCTATTAGAAGACACCTTGAAAATGTTCCAAGTCAGTCAGATTTGAAATGCTAACTAGATGTGTTCTTATTTCTCATCATCATAACATAGACACTTGTAAAATAAATAACAGAAACAAAAATCAATCGGTGGATTAATCTGTAACAAATGATGTTATCCAGGGTTGGTTAAACAAATAAACTTGATTATCAAACTCAGGTATTAACACACGAGGGCCATTTCCCCCCCAAAAAAAAGATTTTTACAGAAGATAAGCCAATCTATTTTTATTAAGCAGCTATTCCGAGATCCTGCACCACTCCTAAGCCTTCACTGTCAGAAAGACTAGTGACTAGTGTATGCAGACAGGAAGTATAGGGTAATTGCTAAGATCACAGATCCTACAGCCAGACCTCCTTGCTTCAAATCCCAGCTCCACCACTAAATAGCTGTGACATCCTAAGCAGGTTACGTATGCTTTCTGCAATTTTTCTTTACCTGTCAAATGGAGTTCAGAATAGGATCTACTTTGTAGAGTTATAAGGAGGCTAATATATTAATAAGTAAAACACAGATTACAGGCTGGTTTACACTGAGTATACCACATAAGTGTTAACTCTTACCATCACGTGTATGTACAAAAGCACCAACTGAAGAATTCTGATTAGAATTAATAAATTATTTTCTATTCACAGAAGAGATAAACTACTGTCACGTACAGACCTTCACTGGTATAAAAGTATTATAGAAAATAAAATTGGAAAAGGAAATAATGAACCTGAAGTAATTTTTTAGTAACTAAAAATTCACTTAAAGTTTACATCCATGTTTTTTTTTTCATTACATGCTGGGTATTGAAGTCAGCAGCATTCTATTTCTGAGCTACACCCCCAGCCCTATTTTATTTATTATTTTGAAATTGGGTCTTGCTAAGTTGCTGAGGCTGTCCTCGAACTTGTGATCCTCCCTGTCTCAGTCTCCCAAGTACTGGGATTATGGGCATGTGCCACCACACCTAGCTTAAACCCATATTTTCAAGGAGAATTTAAAATAGTCTAATTTATGAAAAAATTATTTCATTTTATCACACTCTAAGTTAATTTTTGTCTCCAATAAATTATGTTTTCCTAGATTTCTATTCAAGTTGATGACCTGATAATAAATTTTGTCACTTTTACTTCAGATTGCCTTTTTTTTTTTAACAGAAAAAAGCTTTGCTCTAGGTGTGGTGGCTCATCCCTGTAATCCCAGTACTTGGGAGGCTGAGACAGGAGGATCACAGGTCCACAGCCAGCTACAGCAACTTAGTGAGACCTTGTTTCAAAATAAACAATAAAATAGGGCTGGGGGTGTAGCTCAAAGGTAGAATTCTCCTGGGTTCAATCCCCAGTACCACAAAAAAAGAAACAGAAGCTTTGCTTCAATAATCATCTGTGGGACTTAAATATTCACTAAAATTCTTCACATCTAGATGGAAATACCATATACTTAAATTTATCACCATTATTAAGTAGTATATTCATTCATCCTACCAAACATACTAATTAAGGCTTAGAGAGTTACCATAGAGAATTTCTATGAAATCTTCACAGAGATTTCCTCATTTAAAGATTATATATATGTAGAAAAGCCAAAAAATTGATAGCCCGCCCCCCAAAAAACTTAAAATTTTACCTATAATAATTATCTGAATGTAAAGAAGTACCCAGAATAATATAAAAGAATATTTCATATAACATTATAACTGGTTTCAAGTATTATATGTGTGATAGTCATCTAGGTTGTCAACTTGACCTGATCATGACACACCCAAGATTATGTGATTTTGGGTGTGTAGCAGCAGATTAAAGAGAAAGCCCTGCCCTGAATGTAGGCAGCAGGATTCTGATAGGTGCGGACTTAGATAAAAGAGGGAGAAGCCGCGTAGAGTGTGTGCGACTCGTTCCGAGGAAAACGCATCTGCTCTCCCCTGAGATCGTCGGCCGCCGGCTTCGCCTTTCTCTGAAGAGCTTCTTGATCTTCTCGGCCTCCAGCCCTTTGAACTGAAACTTCACCATCGTTTCTCCGAAGAGCTTCCTGATCTTCACGTCTTGGACTGGGACTGAATTAGTGGTTGCTCAGATCCTAAGACTCCAGCTCTTAGACCGTTCGACCAGCTACTGGTTCCTCTGACTCTCCACGTGCAGTCAGAACCTGGGACTACATTGCTTCAAACTGTAAGCCCATCTGATAAATCCCTTTTTTCAAATATACTCATTCTGTGTATTCTGTTAATCTAGAGAACCCTGTCCAATACAATATGTGAGAGTGGGCTCGTCGTTTTAGAGTAATACCCCATAGATCTTCCTTAGAAGACAAAAGAACAACACTGAGCAAGGAACAGCTTGTCAAGGACATATGTGCCTCTCCTGCCGAGGACTGCTTACATCCCTGAGAAGACAACTCAATTGCTTACTAAGCATGCCACATTTTATTATGCTTCAATTACATGGTTCCTCTGATCAACCATGTTAGCGTTTAATTACCATGCAATTACCTCAGCTCATCGGCATTTCTGCTGTAGCCACAGAAATCATGAAGCAGCTGACCCGGAGCCACCTGCATTTACCCCCACCCACCTGTACTTTGCATCCGGGGGACTTGCCTGCTCTAAGATGATGAAAGTCCCCCAGAATATCAATCCTTCTCCAACCTTGGCCAAAGCTTCCCAAAGAAGGACTAGCCTTGAGGAAGGGAACTCTGAGTGCAAAAACCCGTGTTTGATGGGGCCTGGTGGTGGGAGATGGACAGCTCGAGCATCGACTGTATGAGCAGCCACCAGACTTAGCTATCCACAGCAGAGAATCCCGCCCTTCCCAAACGGGACTGACATAACTATCTTTAATATCCTAGTATGAGAACATAGCCTCAAGCCATCATTTCATCCAAAACAGCCCTTTTAATACCTACAAAGTAGAAAGGACAATATCTTTTAATAAGAAGCAATCCTTTGAATAAATTCATCTTATTTTTCTTTTCTTTCTTTTATTGGCTCTATTCCAATTCCTGGATCAGCTCTTCAGGACATACTTGGTTAAATGATCTTACGTTCCCTCTAACTCTTACATTTGTTGACCACAGCTCAGCAAGTGTTTTTAAGCTGAGCAGAGGTGAACATGCTTAATCATTTGTCACCAGTAAACATGCAAAAAAATCTTACAGTTCATCTCACATACGCTTAATAATGACAAACACATTTGCAAGTCAAAAAATAAAGAGGGGGAGAAGGGGGTGCAAAAAGGAAGCTTTCCATGTTGCAGGTATAAGTTCTAGAACGATTAATACCCATTTGAATGCCATTCTGTTCCCACAGGATTTTGAAAGGCTGTTTTTCTGCTCTACAGCAGGAGTGGAATCAGCCGCTTTAACTTGGGGCCCTAGTATGCAACGCTCAAGTTGCGAGGTTATTTATAACCACAGAGAACGGCCCTCTTCTACCATATCTAAGTATGCAAGACCCTAGGGAAAGGTTACCAGACAATGTCACTAGTTTCAAACACACTGGCAATATAGAAGTCCCCCAACCTTTGGGAGAGCTTTCAGATTTAGGAATGCTCCATAAATAAGCGAGAGGGTCTCCTGGCAGGAGGGCTCTCATCTTTTCTAGGTTCAGCATAGTTCTTGGGAATTCAGATGTTAGTCTGAAGAGCTGGAATCCAGTTCTATGTTTGTAGTACCGCCCATGTGACTATCTCATGCTGATATGCATTTGTTCAATAAATATTTGCTGAACATTTCCTATTTGGAAGGCACCATGGGAGAATCTCCTCACTCTTATCCCCCCAGCACACTCAAGTTCCCCGGAGGGTATCCTAAATCCATACGCAAACAGCCAATCCATGGTGTGCTGTAACAACTACCACGTCCTCGAGACTGCAGCATGCACAGATGATTGCAGAGGACAGAAAGAAGCCTTTCTCTCAGGGGATCATGGTTAGCTGGATATGAGCTAGGCTTTTAGAGAAAGAGACAAGAGAGAAAGTTCCAGAAATCTTTACTCCCACATAGCAGACTCCATTAAGGCCAGATCTTGATAGGCCTTGTTCAAAACTATTTTTTCCACATTTAGAATAATGCCTGCCAAAAAGTAAATGCTAACTAGGTATCTGTTCCAGAAGAAGGAAAGAACAATCCTAAACTGGCACTGACTTAGCCACTGTGTAATTAGTTCCAACATGTGGAGGTTCAATGACATTTGGCTAATGTAAGCACCAAGTCTAGGCTACTCAAAGAACCAAGCACCCCTGTCCCCTGTGACCACAGAGGCATACGAAGCCCCAGACTGTTTGTTATAGACTAAGTTTAGAACTTTTTTCACCCTTCCTCAATTGAGAATTCCTTAATTTCTTCCCTGGAGAAGTCACAAATTAATCCATAACAGAGCAGATGGAAAGGGACCTTGACTTCAAGTTTCACCTGACATCTAAGGTTAGTGCATAAAATGACACAGAGCCAATACCGTAGTTTTAAAAAGCCCAGGAAAAGCTCCAAACTGGAACCACCAGACAGATGACATAGCTGTGCGAGGACCCTCCCACCAGCTGTGTGCTCCACCTCCACACGCCAGCGGTGGGCTCCAGGAGGTAGATACTTAGTACAAGAACTCCAGAAGGACCTGGTTAAACAGAGGATTCCTTGCTTACTGACACGATGCCAAAGGACTGTTATAATGCCAGGATTTCCTAGTACACTTTAAAAGAGTTAAATTAATGTAAATCAGGGTTAAGACAATTTTTTGTGAATAGAGTACATAAGCAAAGTAAGAGGGAGAGGGAACAAGGTGGGAGAACCCAAAACTATCCTCTTTAGAGACTATCAGGTATCTATCTTCCTTGTTTTTTTGCAAAAACTTTTACCATGTTTTTGTTTTCTTAATGTTATTACTCAACAAAAAGAGGGATGATGGAGCAGTGTTTAGAATGGTCCAGAGCCAAGAAAGCAAAAACTCCAAGTACTTCCTCTGGGTACCTTCTCAGCACTTAGCACTATGACTCCCCCTTCATGCTGATTGTAATAACCAAAAGGAACTAACAGGATTTTTTTACTACATGTCTATGATGCACCTGGAGTTAATTTTTTTATATGGTACAACCTCAGGACCAAGGTTCACTTTTGTCCATACCAATACTCAATTGTCCTAGCATTACTTATTGAAAAGCCCAGTCATCCCCCATTGAATTATGTCAGCCCTTTTCACGAAAATCTGTTAACTGTATATGTGCCAGCCTATTTCTGGACCCTTCAGTCTGTTCCATAGATCTAATATGTCTATCCTGTACCAGTATCACATCACCTTAATTCCTATAGCTTTAAAGTAAACCTTGAAATCAGAGAGGGTAAACCTTCCTATAGCTTTAAAGTAAACCTTGAAATCAGAGCCCTCCAACTATGACCTTTTCCAAAATTGTTTCGGCTACCCTGAGTCCTTTGCATTTCCATGTAAGTTTTAAAATCAACTGGTTGATTTCTTACAAACAAAAACAAAAAAAGCACCACTTCCGGAAGTTTGAATGAAATTGCATTGACCCTATAGATCCATGTGGGGAGAGGACAGCTTAACCGTGTTAAGCTTTCCAATCCATAGTATGTCTTTCATTTAAGGGACCTATCAGAATTTTACAGAATAGTAACAAAATTTAGAGCCGCTACCTGTGTGTCAACAAGAGAAGAACAGCTAGAAAAACAGCAAAACTCTGTGAAATAATTTAAAACTTTACATAATCCTTTCATGAGCCTTACATAGAATGATTCTACTGATAGAAAAATATAAGGCTTAAAAATGCAGATCAAGAAGTAGATGTGAGCCAGGCATGGTGGCACATGTTTGTAATCCCAGTACTTGGGAAGCTGAGATGGGAGGCTGAGACAGGAGGATAGTAGAGTCCCAGCCAGCCTCCACAACTTAGTGAGACCCTGTTTCAAAATAAAAAATAAAATAAGGCTGGGGGTATAGCTCAGAAGTAGAATACCCCTGGGTTCAATCCTCAGTACCACAAAAACAAATTTTTGTGTGTGTGTGGTACCGGGGATTGAACCCAGGGGCGTTCTACCTCCACGCTACACCCCCGGCCCTATTTTTTATACTTTATTTTGAAACCGGTTTCACGAAGTTGCGGAGGGCCTCACTAAGTAGAGAGAGAGAGAGAGAGAGAGAGGGAAAGAGAGAGAGAGAGAAAGGGAAAGAGAGAGAGAGAGGGAAAGAGAGAGAGAGAGGGAAAGAGAGAGAGAGAGGGAAAGAGAGAGAGAGAGAGAGAGGGAAAGAGAGAGAGAGAGAGAGAGCTGAGGCTGGCCGCGAACCCAGATCCTCCGGTCTCCGCCTCCCAAAGTACTGGGATTACAAGCATGCACCACCACGCCTGGCCACAAAAATTTTAAAAAAGGAATAGAAAAGAAATAGATGTGGAATCTCAACCTAGGTACCCTTTCCCCTTATTCAGATACCAGGTCTTTGATATTGTACAGTTCACAGAAAATTAAGCAATCAAAGGAGAGAGAACAACTAGGGAGGAGATATGAGCCCAGCAACAGGGCTGCCCCCTGCTCCTAGAAGTGACCCAAGGCTCTCAGGTTCTCAGACAAGATCAGACAAGGTGAAAATAAATTCAAAGTAGGAAAGAACTCTTCTTGAAATGCCCTCACCAGAGAAGAGCCAGGCTCCAGGGGACACAGCCAAGGGTATGGCAAGGACACCCACACAGGAGGCCCCGGGCAATTCCCAGGAGGGAAAGGCTGATGAGCAGGTGAGCGTCGTCATTTCCTTTCCATTCCACAGAAAAAATCATTCACCCACAAAGCTTGAAAGCCTGTACAGTAAGCAGTGTATAAAGCACTTCTGGGTTAAGGAGAGCCAGTGAGAGAAGGTGTAGTAACCGGCAGGGTCAATCTCAGGTAGAATCACAAACCACTTACAAAGACGTGGCTACAGCCTGTCAACCCCAGGTGTCTGCAGATGGCTGGCTCAGGTCTTAGTGCTGCTGACCCAGGATGGAGGACCAGTACTAGGAAGGCCGCTGCGTTGATCATACTCCAAGGGGGTGTTTTTTTATTTTCTTTGTATTTTTCTACATCTTACAGATTATCTACAGTGAACACATATTACTTTTATAATAAAAAGTGTGTGTGTGTGTGTGTGTGTGTGTGTGTGTGTGTGCGCGCGTGTATTTTCACTGCTGGGGATGGAACCCAGAGCCTTTCACTTGCTAGGCAAGTGCTCTCCCACTGAGTTATATCCCCGGTCCATAGATATATACCTCTGATGGCCACAGAGGAAGTGTATTAACTCTGTTGAATCACAGCTCACACTCTGGTCACATAAATCCAGGCAATGTGGACCAGAGTGGCCAGGCCAAGAGGCACAGAGCACTTGGCTTTGGAAGAGTGGGCAGCTAATAAAGTCGTATTTGAAAACACAGCACATAGAGCGATACAGTCAAACCTTCTGGGATTTACAAAATTGTTTTCCTCCAGCCCATCTCTGCGCTCTCTGACAGCTAAAATGAAAGGGTTTGCTTCAAAGTTGTTACCAAACATACAAGAGCTAGGAAAGGAGACAGAGGTGACACAAAAAACAGAGAAGACCATCTATCACCCGGCCTTCATATTTCACACTGACTTGCATTTTTCAAAGTGGCAGATATCACAGCCTGCCTGTGTGTTCATGTTTCCAAATTCCATCTCCAAATCTGGATGCAGAGCCACAGCCGACGCCTC
Organism: Glis glis; assembly: GCA_004027185.1. Classification (NCBI taxonomy): domain Eukaryota; kingdom Metazoa; phylum Chordata; class Mammalia; order Rodentia; family Gliridae; genus Glis; species Glis glis. Next base: position 14,595 of record PVJS01041715.1, read on the forward strand.
CCTCTCCTCTCCCCCAGCCAGGCCAGGAGCCAAGTGACAGATGAGACAACCCAAGTCTTTACAGATCAATATCGTTGTGATAACTGGCTTTGCAGTGAAGAGTGAAGTTGATTCCTATCTGAAACTCATCATTTCAGCAGACCACACTTATCACCAAGCCCAGGGCTCCAGCAATGAATCCGCGCAGCAATGAATCCGCGCGCGCGACACCCAGAGCCTAGGGCGACTGGTCTGTGGTCAGGCAGGAGGTAGAGGCTTGCCATCCTAGTTCCCTCCCTACCCAGGGCTCTTCCTGCTGTGTCACAAAGGCATCCTTCCTTCTTAGAAACTTCAAAACCTGAAAACTACATTCAGATCCCTGCAGGAGGAAGTCATCAACTCCAGCATTTGTGTTTCTGGCAACTCTGTTTCAAATGCATTTGAGAAAAGCTGTGGAATATGGTAAATTCATGTTACCTTGCCTTTCCCTACAAATAACATTGCATTATCTTTTTAAAACAATATATGCAAAGGAAGTGGTAGCCTTGTCAAGGGGAATAAGCTGGCAAATTCTGTAAAGCTTCCTTCAGCTAAGGAAAGTTGGAGAAATGCCTTCCAATCCATGCATTAGACCCACATATTCTTAAAGGCATAGCCATCTGTGAACAGGTCTCCCATCATAGCCTTAGACAAACAGAGCAAGCAAGACTGCAGAGCCACCCCACATACCATGCTCCATATTCAACCCACTGATGTGCCCACCTGCATTTTTTTTTTAGTTTTCAGCTAGTGTCTTAGAATTCAGCCTCCCATGGAAATAATGCCTATTTCTTAGTTCCCAATCTTGGAAATAATCATCTCAAAAAATCGGCTGTAAAGCTTATGAGATGCTTCAAAACATGTCTTTATTTTTTTTTTGGTTTAATTTTTTATTATAGGACATTTCAAAGATAGAGGTGCAGCAAAAATATTATAGTGAATTGTCATACAGCCACCACTGAGCTCCAAAGGATTTTCAACTCACATCTAATCTTGTTTTATTATCCTGCTGTTATCCACATACTATTTTGAAACAAATCCTAGAAATTAGCTTATCTGTAATTATTTTAACAATAAAACATGTCTTTAAAAGTTAAATACAAAACAAAGATCAGCGAGCCTTTTCCAGTCATACCATCAAATCATCAACTACCTTGAAATCTTGCATGGCGTAACTACACCCAGTGAAAGAAAAAACAACCCTGAAAGGCCCACTGACATGGCTCATCCACGGGGATGGATCAGTGTACTTGAGCCTTGGCCTTCCCAAGGACACTTGCAGTCACTCCTGAAATTCATATGTCTTGCACTGCAGCAGGCAGCCTACCATTCAAGGAGTGATGGAATCATGAAACACTCTAAGTAAGCAAGAACTAAAGTTTTACAGTATGAGTAGTATGAGTACAAACTTCATGTTTGGAGAGCCAACTAAAAAACAAATGGTATCCAGCAACCTCGGGGGAGGGCCACCCTTTAGTATTAGCCAATTGGGGGTAGAATTGGTAGAGGTTCTCAACAGCTAGTCATGGGCATCGATCCCAGCCCTTCCCTTGGTCTCAGCTGGGGGCTTGAAAAACGCAGGCAAAGAGAGACACTTATGATTTGCTTAGGAACGATGGGAACAAAAGGGACTTGTACAGCCCGGAGTGTGCCAACGGATGGCCTAACCCACTTCTTTGGGCCAAGTGGAAGTAAGCAGACAAAAGTTCTTCCTTTTCTTAAACAATGAACAGAGGGAGCCTTACCTGTCCCAAGATCTTTCATCCTCCTGAGAAAAGGTCATGTGTCTTCTGTTCACTGGGATGGTCTAGAACGATCCCTATAGCACACTGAACTTCTAAGTGGGGTATTTCTAAACTCCCAAACTTGCACAAGATGTATTTTTTTCAGTGGCACTGTTTGTGAGGAACAGAAGTGCTCTGGCAAGGCTACAAGCCCCCTCAGGTTACCAAATTCTGAACAAACAAAACTGTGTTGACATACGGACTGTGGTAGAGCCTGCACACTCAGAAAAGATGGCCAAGAGTGCCCTCTGAGAATTGTCTTTAAACAATGCTATCTTTCTTCTGCATCTTAAACTGCTCAAGAAGAATATGCATATAAAATAGCAGCGGAAAGTTACTCAACTGAGGGAAAAATTCCTTTCCCAACAGTGCTCCCTCAAGAAGGAATTTCACAAGTGGGCACTGATGTAGCTTCAGATCGCCACTGCAGATATCTTTCTCGGCTATTTCTAAGGGCATCTTGTTGGACTACTCTTTCTCCCCTTGCCTTGACCCGGGTTGCGGACTATGAACCTGGCTCTGTTTAGGCACCAGGAACACAGGGCAGACTCCACCATTACTGATCTAAAACCTACGTCAAGCATTTTCATCCTCAGCAAAGGTGTCCTCTTGTTTTGTGGTACAGAGGCCGGTCACAGTGCCTCCCTGTACCCAGGAGCACATCAGACACGATGGATATTTGCTCCTTAGCCATTATTCTGTGGAGCCATTTTGGCCAGGAAGGACCCGCTGTCTTCAATTTAAACAGGAACAACCAACCAATGGCCACCATTACTTTTGGACACTCGATTCTCCTACTCTCACCTGAATTGTGATTTTGAAAGAATTTTTTGAATTGTGATTTTCAAAAGAAGTTGGAGCAGGCTAGGGGGGTGTAGTTCAGTGGTAGTTACAGCACTTGTCTAGCAGGTGTGAAGCCCTGGGTTTGATCCCAGCACTAGAAAAAAAAAATGAAAGAATTTTGCCATTTAAGGAATGGTAAGCAGTGGCAAACTACAATTCCCAGTCAGCACATTTGTGTTGCCTTTTCCCTCAATTTCAAAATATATTTGCCTCATAGAAGCTTAACTTCAAATCACATGTAGTTATTTCTCTGACTTTTACAATAAATAAAAATAACATTCCAGAGAGCAGAAAGAAAATATTAAAAATATAAATACAGGCCTAGAGAAAAAAATTCTCTGGCATTGAGATTATTTATAGATACTTTCATAAAGTCAACATGATAATTCTTTTTTTTTTAACTTTTTATGTTCATTTATTGGTGCATTGTAAATTATAATTATACATTTTTATATATGTCAGGGTATGAACATCATACATGCACACATTGCACATTTAGCCCTCCCTCCAATCCCACCCTATTCCCTCCCCCTTCCCTCCCTTTCATGCTCCAGATAGTGATTGAGTCTTATAGGTTTGTGTATG
>PVJS01041716.1:0-17841 GCA_004027185.1 Glis glis
GGGATTTATCAGATGGGCTTACAGTTTGAAGCAATGTAGTCCCAAGTTCTGACTGCACGTGGAGAGTCAGAGGAACCAGTAGCTGGTCGAGCGGTCTAAGAGCTGGAGTCTTAGGATCGGAGCAACCACTAATTCAGTCCCAGTCCAAGATGTGAAGATCAGGAAGCTCTTCAGAGAAACGATGGTGAAGTTTCAGTTCCAAGAGCTGGAGGCCGAGAAGATCAAGAAGCTCTTCGGAGAAACGGCGAAACCGGCGGCCGATGATCTCAGGCGAGAGCAGATGCGTTTTCCTCGGAAAGAGTCTCGCATTGCTCTACGCGGCTTCTCCCTCTTTATCTAAGTCCTGCACCTATCAAAATCCTGCTGCCTACATTCAGGGCAGGGCTTTCTGTTTAATCTGCTGTTACACACCCAAAGTCACATGATATTGGGTGTGTCATGATCAGGTCAAGTTGACAAACTAGATTGACTATCACAGTGATCTTGATTAAGTTTTTATTGTTTTTGCTTCTGTATACTTTTCTTGGTACATTGTAATTATACATCACAGTGAGATTCAAAGTGATAGAAACATACATGGACAGGGCACTTGGTGTATTTTCCTCCAGATCCCACCCCACTCCCCTTTTCTCCCTCCCCATAGTGAGACTGGTAGTGATACTTTCATATATAGATATAACACCTGTTTCCCTCCTCAGTCCTCCTTTTCCCCCTCCCCATCTTCCTCCCCAATACACTTCCACTGTTCTAATGATTTTTCTCCTCATTTATCTGAAGATCCTTTTGTTTCCTATTTTCTCTGTAGTTTCCACATATGAGAAAAAAATATACGACCCTTGACTTTCAGAGACTGGCTGATCTCACTTGGAATAATATTCTCTAGTTACATCCATTTTCCTTCAAATTACATAATTTTGTTCTTCTTTATGGCTAAGTAAAATTCCATTGTGTGTTTATACCACATTTTCTTTATCCATTCATCGATCGACGGACACCTAAATAAAAAAACGAGCAACTGAACTGAGTAGACACTTCTCAAAAAAAGAAATTCAAATGGCCAACAAATATAGGAAGAAATGCTCGACATCATTAGCAATCAGGGAGATGCAAATCAAAACTACACTGAGATTCCATCTATCTCCAGTTAGAATGGCAATCACCAAATTTCTATTCTATTATTTTAATTATTTTCCACTTTTTATCAACATTATTAAGATAAGAGGAATATAAAAGCGCACGCGCGTGCGTGCGTGCTGTGTGTGTGGCCATGTATTAGATGCAGCAGTATGAACACAAAACTAAGAGAAAAGCAGAAAAAGAAATCATAGATGGAGCATTTTTCTGGACTTCCTGCCTTCCCATCAAGAACATAGGCCCTGACTTCCTCATCCAGGCTTCTCCTGAATGGTAGAACCTGGTTGTAGCTCAGCTCTGAGATACGGACAAAGGCTGGCGAGGAGGCAGAAGCCAGGCAAGGGAAGGCAGCAGACCCCTGCCGCATGCCCGTGGTGTGTTAGAGTGAAGTTAGGGGTGATGGGCTGGGAAGGGTCAGATTGAGAGCTACGCATGCTCTCCGCAGGGGGAAGCAGAGGTTGGGAGGGAAAGGGTCTCAAGGCAGTGGCTGGTAGGAGTGCTGTGGCCACCAGAGTTACTTCCCCCCCCCAGATAACATCCATCTTTGAGGGAACACGAGTGAACGGGAGCCGCTGAGCCCATTTCCTGGGTTTCCTCAGTTCCCCACATATCTCTCCACTGCTGTTAGCTCCCTCCCTCATGACTCCATTCCATCCCCTCTGTGTTTCTCTCCCAGTTTTACAAATCAACTGATTTTTTTTTCATTTTCCTCTCAAGTTCAAGTCTCCCTGGACTATGGTTGACATCCTACTCCTCCTAACACAGCCAGTGAGAAGTCCTAACCTTTATTTTCTAAAGAATAACTTTTTGTGAGACCACAAGATCTACTGTGTCAAATCATAAGACCAGTGGTCCACTGGCAGCAAACTCCAATCTCATGGCTCCCGGGACATAAGAACGAGTACGTACAGTGAACACAGCCCACTTGGCAATTTACTGTGGGCTGTCTCATGGCATCTCCCCAACTCTCCCTTAAGGTGAAGGTCACTTCTTGCACATCTTTAAATTGGAACAGTGCTGCCAGGCATGGTGGCTCATGCCTGTAATCCCAGTACTTGGGAGGCTGAAACAGGAAGATTGCTGGTTCAAGACCAGCCTCAGCAACTTAATAAGCCCCTCAGCAACTTAGAGAGAGTCTGTTTCAAAATAAAAAGGGTTGTGAGTGTAGCTCAGAGGTAGAATGCCTCTGGGTTCAATCCCCAGAACCAAAAAGTAAAAATAAAAAAAAAATAAATTGGAACAGTGCTGTAAATTTTAAATGATTCTGTGTGAAATGCAGAATTATTGCTTTCATTTAATTTTTCTTGAAGCAACAAAGACTTGGACTTCTCTGGCAAACCATTTTGTCTACAAACCAGTGGTATCTCCAAGTTCCCCTAGGAAATATCATTGCATTTAAACTACTTTAGGTATTTATCTTTGACATTTCAACAAATTCCCACCTAATCACATAATACTCAGGATATTTCCAGGTACTTCAAAGATGATGGCAGAATTTAACAAATAAAACTGGCTTTAACACATAGAATGTCACAACGAGATGGGATCTTAAACATGTTCCACTCTTTATTTTATAAATGCGAATACCATGGCATACAGACCATCAATGACTTTGTCTATGGCCCTATAGCCAGTTAATGGCAGGTGTAAGAGTTAAACCAAGATTTCCTGATGTTTTCTCCTGTGTACCATACCATCGTAGAAGGTCTCCTCTCAATTTAACTTTTAAAATTAAAAAAAATGCATAGACATTTTAAGAGGAGGGAGGCAGGCAGGGGATTTTTTGAAAAGTGCTAATAACTTGGTATAGTGATTCGCAGATAAAAATCTCCTTTAACATCACCAGTGGGGCTTTGTAAAAGCAAAATACCAATCCCCAAGTCCCCTCAAATCTCTAGAATAAAAATGCTAAATTTAGGGTCTGGAAATGTGTAATTTAAAAAATCTCTACCACTCATCCTGATGCACCTCCTACTTACGAACCACTGAAAGGAGAAAAAAAAGTAGTTGAAAGACTGACTTCATTGACTCTACAATGTAATAAAAGATCTTTTTCTTACTGTGCGAACTTGAGAGAGATGCTTAACCTCTCTAAGTTTCAAATTCCTTATCTGTTTAAAAGAAGATAATAATAGTGATTCTGTAGAGATAATGATAGAAACACTATGGTGCCCAGAACAGAAGGCATACTGAATAAATATTTGTTTGTATATTGCATCTTTGGAATGACTGGAAATCCTCACAGTGTTTTCTAAGAAGAGCTCACATTTGCCCTGGCAGTTGAAGGCAGGGACTCCATGATCAGAGAGACCTGAATTTCAAGTCCCCCTCTGCCATTTATTACTTATTTGTCTTTGGGAAAATTACTCAGATTTTCTATGCCTGAGTGGTTTCTCTCCCTTGTGATAGTGGAAGCACAGTGCTTGGCATATAGTCAATATGCAATAGAATAATACCTATTATTATTGTTATTAGAACCACTTTATTCTGACATGTAATGCATAGGCTCTGCCAATTGAAGCCTCCCTACCTTATTGTGAATAAATGAAAACATCTATTCAGGTGCTGAACGAGGTGTCATAAGACTGACATAACTTGATCATTAGAAACTAGTTTATGATTCTCTAAAATTTTTACTGAGGTATAATTTACATACAGTGAAATACATAGATCTTAACTACAGATCAATGAGTTCTGAAAAATGTATTCACCTATTTAATTCACATCTCTGTCAGGAAATGGAACATTCCCCCTCACTCCAGAAAGTTCCTACCTGATCCTCCCCAGTCAATCTGACCTCCCTGTGCCTGAAAGTATAGCAACCATCCTATTTCTGTCATCATGGATTAGTCTACCTTTTTTGGAATTTCATATAAATAGAATCATAAGTTGCACGTTCTTTCACAGCTGATTTCTTTCACTTGCATAATGTTTTTGAAATTCATCCATGTTGTTGTATGTACTGGTAGATTATTCCTCAATACACTTTCAAGTGCTTAATGGGGCTATATTTCACTGACTCCAGTAATGCCATAAGGTTTATACCAAAGAAGTATCCTACACTGTCAACTTAAAAAGAAACAGTAGCTAGCATAGACACAATGAACAATTGTGACACAAATACACTATGAAAGACCATTGTTATAGTTTTGATTTAGAATGTCCCCCTAGACCTCATGGAGGCAAGGCAGCCATCTTGGAGACAGGGCTTGGTGGTTGAGGAGGAGTCCCGGGGGGCGACCTTGGGGATTATATATGGTCTCTCCTCCCCTTGCTCTCTCTCTCTTGCTTCTGGCCTCCATGATGTAAGAGCAAAGCATTTGCTCTCTTGCCCTCTCTGCCTCCCACTGCCATGCCCTGAGATCCTCTGATATAACTGCCTGACATGGACTGAACCCCTGAAGTCTCCAGAACTGTGAGAAAAGAAATCTCTCTTCCTTCAAGTTGTGTGGTGGCCAGGTATTTTTTATTAGAGCAGTGAGAATGCTGACTGAGATAGTCATGATCTGCTGGTGACAGGAATCAGAAGAGAACATGCTGACAATCAGATCTGACATCTGGCTATTTCATCACTTAAGTGGAGAAAAGGTAGACCAATGTTGGTTTGGCAGGTTTTTTCCAATCTTATATTTTCATGCAGCTATCTGAAAATTAAAGTTGGCACTACCCACATCATAAAATGCCATAAGTACGTTTTCAAAATAGGGTGATACTCACATTTGAAAACCGTTCTAGGGCAGTGATTTTCAAAGTACATGCCCCATATAATAATTGTAAAATAATACATTAGATCTTCAATAAAAACCAAGAAAGGAAGTGTGCCTTACTCTCACTGATTCCCGCATGTCAGAATTCCATGCAGGAAGAGCTTCACCACCCAAAGTCAGAAGGGTCCCCTTGCCTCCTTGGTTTTCAGTATTTTATAATTTATGGCATTTACATGTGCCCTTATTGAAAGGATTTATGAATTATATTATCTGGTTTTAGTTAAACCAATCATCACAAAAGACTGGCTTAAAATTAATCTCATAAGGAACATAGAGTGAAACCCATGATGCCTTATGGCAAGTGAGACAGCATAGGGGAGACAGAGGCAGCACAGACCCTTCTCTTCCAGGGGAGCTCTCTGTCAGCCATTCTATGAGCCCAAGACATTTGTGGTCTAATTGCACCTGAGGAGAATTTGGCAGAAAACTTTCAGCATTATTAGAAAGAGTATTAGAAATAGGGATCTACTTTCATTATCATTAAAGATGACTGTCTGCCAAAGCATATGCTAAGCTTTGAGATGTTAGCTATGCAAAACTGAAGCCATGCTGATTAGCAAGACAGTTAAAAGTATTATTTATTTTAACCTTAATTCATCTTTCAAAATGTTCTATTTTGTGCATGTTTCAATGTACATACTGTTGTTTCTATATTATGTAATTTATGAATAAACATATGTATGTCCCTATATATATGAATCAATATATGCATATTCATTTTGGGGAAGTATTTATATATTGCAGGTATTAAACTAGTTTAGTGCACAGGTGAACAATATAGTGTAACATAACATTCAGCCATTTCTATGTCTATGAAATAGTCTTGATCTACTACAAAGAGAAGAGAAACAAGTGTATGAAACATTTCAACTGTGAGACCAGGTTCACTACATGGTTTGGTTTGGTCTCAGAGGCTGCTTCTTTTTTTATGATTTTTTAAATGCTTTTATTGGTGCATTGTAATTATACATCACAGTGAGGTTCAATGTGATCAAACATACATGCACACAGCACATAGTGTGTTTCCTTCTGAATCCCACCCCACTCTTCTCTTCTCCCTCCCCATACATGTTAGTGGGATTTGTAATAATACCTTCATGTATGAACATAGCATTATTTGAACTGTTTCCTCCCTCAATCCTCCTTTTTGCCCTCCTCATATGCCTCCCCCAATCTCCTTCTACTATTCTACTTGTCTTTCTCCTCACTTATGTTAAGTCCTGTTTGTTTCCTATTTTATCTGTAGCTTCTACACATGAGAGAAAACATAGGAACCTTGACTTTCTGAGACTGGCTGATCTCCCGTAGCATAACATTCTCCAGTTCTATCCATTTTCCTGCAAATGACATAATTTTGTTCTTCTTTATGTCTGAGTAAAATTCCATTGTGTGTGTATACATTTTCTTTATCCATTCATTGGTTGATGGACACCAAGGTTGGTTCTATAATTTAGCTATTGTGAATTGTGCTGCTATAAACATGGGTGTGCATGCATCACTATGGTATTCTGACTCTAATTCTTTTAGGAAGATACCGAGGAGTAGTATGGCTGGGTCAAATGGTGGATCTATTCCTAGTCTTTTGAGGACCTCCATACTGGTCTCCTTGGTGGTTGTACTAATTTACAATTCCACCAACAGTTCATAAGAGTTCCCATTTCCCCACATCCTCGCTAGCATTTATTATTGTTTGTATTCTTGATGATTGTCATTCGAACTGGAGTTAGGAGAAATCTCAGTGTAGTTTTGATTGGCATTTCCCTGATTGATAATTATGTTGAAATTTTTTTCATATATTTATTAGCCATTTGTATTTTGTCTTTTGAGAAGTGTCGATTAAGTTCAATTGCCCATTTTTAATTGGGTTTTCTTTTTTTTAGTGTTGTTTTTTTGAGGTCTTTATATATTCTAGATATTAGTTCTTTATCGGGAGAGTAGCTGGCAAAGATTTTCTCACATTCTGTAGGTTCTCTCTCCAGACTCTTGATTGTTTCCTTTGCTACACAGAAGTGTCTTAATTTGATGTCATCCTATTTATTGATCCTTGGTTTTATTTTCTGAGCTTTGGAGATCTTATGGAGGAAATCTCTACCAGTACCTTTATGTTGGAGAGTTGGGCCTGTGTTTTCAGAGACTGCTTCTTATAGCTATGCTTCTGGAACTTGGTTAAATGCAGTGTAAAGTAACCATTTAAGATCAATGTAATACCTTCTAGTGCAATGGAAAACATCCTTTTGGAATATTCTTCCAGAAACGTACATATTCCTTTACTATCTAAATGTGTTGAGCACTTAATAAGAGGCCATTTAATGTACACAGCCATGATTTATGTAAATATGCTTTTCTATTTTGAATCTTGAATTTATTCCACCCCCATGAACTACTTTATTGTTTTACTGGTAGGTTTAATGAGTGGGAGGAGGAAAAAATAGAGAGGAAAAAAAGGAGAGAGAAGCCTCAAGACATCAGAAGTGAAACTGGGATTATTTTTAGACAAATAACAGCAGTCGATGATACCATAATAAGCCTCTGCTTTGTGTAGTGCTTTTCTTCCAAAGAACTTGGAGCCTTTTTAGAAAAGATCAAGATCTCTTGGTGAGTCAGCACCAGGACTGAGAACAGAAGTTCCTACCAGATTCACTTCTATTGGTAAATGCTTTCGGGGTCCTATACCCAAGGTCAGGGGATTAATTGCTCATCTGAGAAATCAGAGGGAGAGTTTTATGTGAAGAGGAAAAAATTTAAAAGAAAGAAATAGGCAGTACAGGAGAAAGATCAAAAGCAAACATCGCAGGTTATTTTCCAGTTAACGTTATTTCCTTCTGTCACTTGCCACCTCTACAAGAGTTAATTGGTTTTCATCAGGTGGCACCCAGATCCCAATTTGATGATTACCTTCTGCCTGTTCTGAATGTTCTTAGCACTTTCAATTCTCTCTCTCTCTCAAGTTGCTGGTGCTTCTACTTGGTGAATTGGTGTTTATTCAAGGGACAAAATATTTGCTGAGCAATGTATCTTATGTGCGTACATTGTAGACTACATATTACCTTGTAATAAATAATCTTTATATGTACTTGCTCCATAAGGCACATATGAGAACTTCCTTTAAAAATCTGACTGGTGTTCAGGTATGTATTGATTTACTTCTAATAGCTTCTTTACTGGTAAGGTTCCCTGACTCAGCATTTTAAGAAATCAGCTCTCGCTCATGTTGATATATTGTTTTATGAATATTGCCTATTATTTTTCATGCATTATTTGTTTAGTCTTTCCGATTAGTTTGTAATCTCTCAAGAACAGAAGCTGTACGTGTTGCTTCCTTTGGGCATAGTTACTCATTGGAAGTACATCTTAGCTGTTGGGATTGTACAGCCAGAATCCGTACAGATCTTGAGAAGGTATACTGAGTCTCCTTTATATAATGCATCATGCTTTTTTTTTTGCACAGGGGAGGGGGTACTAGGAATTGAACCCAGGGGCATTCTACCTCCAAGCTACACCCCCAGCTTTTTATTTATTTTGAAACAGGGTCTTGCTAAGTTGCTCAGGCTGGCCTTGAACCTGCAATCCACCTGTCTCAGCCTCCCAAGTACTGAGATTGCAGGCATGAGCCACCATGCCCAGCTCATTGTACATTTTTAACAACAGTGTAGAGCTTAATCTTATGATTCATTCATTTACTCAATTCATATTTTTGATCTCCTACTACATACCAGAAGCCCTTTTAAATTCAACAGTAAACAACGATTTTTTACTTCATGATGCTTGCATTTTTGTAATAAATAATAATAATGAACAAAAGTACTAAGAAAAATAAAAATCCTAAAGGTGGCATCTGAATAAAGACTGCAAAAATGAGGGAGCAAGCCATAGAAAAATCTGGAAGGAAAATATCCCCTACAGGAACAACTAAGTACAAAGGCCTAAGGTAGGAGGGGTGAGAGTAATTTATTAAAGGAAAAGCAAAGAAGCCGGAAAGACTTGAACAGAGGAAGCTGCTGGAAAAGCATTAGAGAATAGTCTAGAAATGGAAGGGGCCCCAGAGTGGAAGGTGCTACATGTCTCTAAGAGGACTTTATTGTTACTCTGAGGACACGGGCAACCATTTCCATTTGCTTGGGCTGCCATACAAGGTACCACAAACTGGGTCACTTAAGCAACAGGGATTTACTGTCTCACAGTTCTGGACGCCTGAGATCAAGGTGTTGGCAGGGTTTATTTCTTCCATGGGCTCTGCGGGAAAGATCTGTCTAGGCCTCTCTCATTAGCTCATAGATGGTTGTGTCCGTGTTAACATGGTGTTCTCCCTGTATGCAAATATCTGCTTTTATATAGACATTTTGGATTAGGGCCCAGCTTAACAACTTTATTTTAATTTGGCAAAGAGCCGATCTCCAAATAAAGTCACATCTGGGATACTAGAGATTAGACCTTCAACATATGAAATTTGAGAGAACACAGTTCAACTCAAAATAGAAGCCATTGGAGCTTTTTGAGCACAAAAGTAAATGGCCTAACTCCATTTGAAATAATTACTCTGTCTTCTGGGTTGAGAATGGGAGCTGGGACATCAGGAAAAAAGATCTTGTGATACTTCAGGTGAGAAATAATAATGGGAGCAATAGAAGCAGGTGATGGGAACAGGTTCCAGATGCGCTTTGAAGGTTGGGCCAATGGGCTTTTCTGGTGGATCAGATGTAGAGTGTATGCCCCAGTCACTATTTGTAGGGTTGGGATAACAGCAAGAGGAACAAGTTTGTAGGGGGATAAAAGTAAGTTTGGGCATGTAAAGTTTGAGATGCCCACTACACACCTGAGGAGAGGTTAAGCTCAGTATAAACATCTGGAGTTCAAAGCAGAGGTCCATCCTCAGACAGCCCTCGAAGCCGAGATGCTGGCACGTGAGTGGAGGAAAGATTAAAGAACTAAGTCCCTAGCTACTTAAACACTCGGGGTTGCTGGAGGTCCAGGAAGATGAGACCAGAAAACTGACCTGTGGGTCAGGGGATGTGGAGGTCATGGGTCACCTTGTCAAGGTTTAAGTGAGAAGGGGACAAAAGCCTGATTCATTCAAATGGGTTCAAGAGAAGCATGGAATGCTGGACCAGGAAGCATAAACTATATCAAGAGTTCTTGTGAAGGGAAGGAGAGACTGGAGCAGTGGCCTGTGTGGAAAGTGCAACATATGTGTGCCCCTGGGAAGAATCTTAATTGGAAAAAGAAACATAATGCATGCAAGAGAAGAGCATTAATCCTAGAAATTGCTTCAGAATATCTCCCAATTTTTATCCTTTTTAATTTGAAATGGGATAATAATAACTACCTCTTACTTTGTTAGAGGATGAAATATTACATGTAAAGTGCTTTGAAAGATGTTTTGAATTGCATATATGTAATAATCACTAAAAATCATATATAGTCATATACATGTATATATAAACATACATGCTATGGTTATTTTGCACACAGAGAGAGACTATTTGAGTTCAACTTATAGTTCCATGGTTCCGAAGAAGATGAGATATTGTGCATCTTTGTGGCTGCAGCTATTCACTGATGGAAAGAGAAGCAGCTGTCAGAGAAAACAGACAAGAGGCTTGTCGGCTGTTGACCTTGGGTGTATTATAAACGTGTAGTTTCCTGACCTAATAAAATGTGTAAAAAAAAATCCCTACCTCTAAGGATTATATGAAGAAGTGAAAGGGTTTATGTAAAAATTCCAACATGTAGTAGGCATTGGAGATACTTTTTCCAAATGATAGAAATTGAGTCCTCCATACCAATCTACTTATCTTATAAGTTTTCAAAACCACCAGTGTTTTCCAAAGCTGCTCTTTTGAACCTATGCAATTTAAAAGATTTTAGAATAGAAGTAATTTAAAGAAGCCCTGCTCTTCATGACATCCTTAAAAAATGGGTCAAAATCTCGGTGATCTGAGCATTGAGGGTGTATACTAATCTAGCACAACCCCATACTGAAAAAACAAGCAGATCAGCCTCTTTGTTTATTTACTTATTTGTTTATTTATTTATTTTATTAGTGTATTGTAATTTTGCATCATAGTGAGATTCAAAGTGATACATTCATATATGCACACACTATCTCTTGATGCATTTCCCTCCACACTCCACCCCTCTCTATTCCTCCTCCACCCAGTAGATGCTAGTTAGATCAGTAGTAGTACATTCATATACAAACACAACATTATTTGGACTGTTTCTTTCCTTTAGGATCCCTTCCCCCACACTCCCTTCCAGATCCCCTTCCACTGTTTTCATTTTCTCCTCATTTTCATGAGATCCCTTCTGTTTCCTATTTTTCCTCTAGCTTCCACATATGAGAGAAAACATGTGGCTCTTAATTTTAAGAGCAGCCTCTTTTTTATATAGCTCATAAGAAACAAATCTACCTATTGATTAGAGGGCCTATATTAGTCTCTGCTCCTGAAGATACTTTTTAGTGGTCATTTTTTCTATGGAGGAACTGAGTGTTATAATTCCATCTAAGGACTAATAGCCAACCATTCACAAATGGTTAACACCTTGCTAAATTAGCTAACATCTTGCTAAGTTAGCTAACATCTTGCTAAATTAGCCATGAAGGATATTGACTTGACATGGTACTGTTTTATGGGGACAACAAGCAGTTTTTCAAATTCATATTTCTAGTGTGATTTTTTTTTGTGGGAAAACCATCCATAAGGTTAAGAAAAGAAAAGTCAACATGAACATACCTTACTAACAAATATGGTGGTCATTTGGACAAGAATCTCCATGCTTGAGCAGATATCAGGAGCCTTTATTTTATATGCAGCTCTAATAGTTAATATGAACTTAAGTGATGAAGATGTCTATAATATTATTAATGAATTAACCAAAAAATGTTGGGAGATAATTTTCCATGGATCTCTTGGGTTTTCATACACCTTACAAGCAGAGGCTCTGACTGTCTTTGTTCTGGACTATCTATCCATTGATGCTTTTATATCAAACAGCCTGGGGAGGTAGTGTCTCCTCTAAGAAAAAATAGTAGGTTTGTTTATAGTATTGGAAGATGGAGATGGTATAAAGAACAGATGTGCTTATTGCCAAGTATAATAAGGGCATAATTTTCTTCTGGAACAAAAGGTAGGCATGCTTACTGCTCATTACTTAAAACTTGGGCTTCCTCCTCTGTAATATAAGCCTCTGTGTGTGCAGGAATCACCGGGCCCTCTTTGTGTCTTCATGCAGGGTTTGGGGCTTGGTGAGCCAATACAGGAAAATGCTGATATTCTGACTACCGCTACTGCTAAAGTTCTTTGTCTCTGTATTAGTTGAGAGTTCTCCAGAGGAACAGAACCAATAGCATATACATAATTATTGGAGAGCATTTATTAGATTGGCTTACACCATCAGATGCTAGAAAGTCCCACAATGGCCATCTGCAGGCTGGAGAATTGGGAAACCAATAGCTGCTCAGTGCAAGAAACTGGAGCCTCAGAACAAGCTGGACCAATGATGCAACCCCAGTCCAAGGCCAAAGGCCTGGAAGTTCCCTGGAGAACTACTGGTGCCAGTGCACGTTCAAAGGCTGAAGAATCTGGAGTTTCATGTCCTCAAGTAATGACAGCCACAAGAGACGCACTCACTTAAGAAGTGTCAAGCATACACATGTGAGAGCTTCCCCCTTCCTCCATTTTTTCTTCCATCCAGGCCCCCAGACTACTGGATGGTGCTGCCCACATTCATGGTAGGTCTTCCCCATTCAGTTTGCTTCCCCCACGTGCCAATCATCATTGGAAATACCCTTAAGAAATACCCAGAAGTGGACTCCAGTCAAGATGACAACCAAGGTTAGCCATCACAGCCTCTAATTCAGGAGGCTCATGTCTTCTCCCAGCATCTAGGAGGCTAAAAAACACCTCAAACTCTTAAAATTTTGGGACAGTTATTTCAATATCTACTGCAAATGTGTGTGTGTGTGTGTGTGTGTGTGTGTGTGTGTGTGTGTGTGACCTTTTATGTAGATAAGGTGATTTGAGAATTGATAAACTAGCAAAAATACTAAAAAAATTTTAAAAGGCTGTATTCACCATTTATATTTGAGAGCTGGTGGTTATCCACTAGATTATAGGTTCTTAAGAAGAAAGAACTCTGCCTTCACTTCCAAAGTCATAGCTCTTGCTCTGTGCTGGGCACATGGTAGGTGCTCAATAAATATTTGTGAAACCAAAGTCAATCAAAGTAATGCCTATCAAGTGTATTTTTATTGAAGAGTCTCTTCAAATAATTTTATTTTAAATTTACTAAGCTTTAGTATTGTATAGTAGTATTATTAATATTTTGAGTACCAACAAAACTTTCATTTTGTTATAATTTTATGAAAAACAATTTTTTCCTTAAAAGGTGATTATCAAAGTGTACTACATTTCCAAATATGCTTTGATTTTTTTTTTTTTTTGCAGTGCCGGGGATTGAACCCAGGGGCGTTCAACCTCTGCGCTACACCCCCGGCCCTATTTTTTTATACTTTATTTTGAAACCGGGTCTCACGAAGTTGCAGAGGGCCTCACTAAGTAGAGAGAGAGAGAGACAGAGAGAGACAGAGAGAGAGAGCTGAGGCTGGCCGCGAACCCGGATCCTCCGGTCTCTGCCTCCCAAAGTACTGGGATTACAAGCGTGCGCCACCACGCCCGGCCAAATATGCTTTGATTTTAACCAGGTTCTCGGAACACAGCAGTGTTAGCAAATTAAGATATTTATGTTTCCTTGCCTATATAGTAATATGTGTCCTTGCCTATATAGTAATGTAATTGGACAAAATGAAATTTAAGATAATTTTCAACTTAAAGATTCTATGATTCTACGCTACCAATCTCTAATTTTTCTCATACAAGTCTAAAGAAACATTCACTTAAAAGTTATTCCTTTTTTAAATTCACACTCTCTGAAATTCACTTTCTCCCTGGAGGAAGTCACACCTGTTTTTGCTAGAGATGGGAAATAAAAACAACAACAAAAATCACCAAGAGGGGGAATTTGTGCCAATCCTAGGTCCCATCACTATTTACTGACCCTAAGCTGGTGTTGTCTCTCTTGCCGAGGCCAAACTTTCATCTGAGTCCTGGTGTGGCAGCTGTTCTGTGGTCTCTCTCAGGCCAGGATGAAGGTCACAGCTGGAGCTAAAGATTGAGATCAGTCCTCATAGAGCTCCCATTTATGTTGCCTCTCACTCAAGTATCCTTGGAATACAGCACCAAAGAATTGTGTTAAATACTCTAACTACTAAAAATATTGTTGAGAATGAAAAAATCCAGTTTATTGGTTACGAGCTTGGGACTTAGAGTCAATGAGATCCTATTTCTAGCCTGGAAATTAAACTCATGTGTGTTCCAGTATCCCTTTGGCCCTCTTGTGTCTCCAAGCAGGGATGGGGCTTGAGGAAACAACACAAGAAAATGCTGACATTCCAACTACTGCTACTGCTGGAAGTAATAAAGTCCTTTGCCTCTGATTCAGGAGTTTCATGCTGATCCATGAAGCTAACTTCTTAGCTTGCAAGTGGGGTTGTGTGAGGATGAAATCTGATAATACCTGTCATGGCCTTAGCAGTGGACAGCCACATAGAAAGGGTTTATAAATCTTAATTGTGGCTATTGCTAATTCATGTATTATCTACGTTCCAGATAGGCATGCTGGAAATGTGTTTGCTCTCCCAATAGTGTGGGGTTGGGTGGGAGGGATCATGTGGCACAGCAGGAATGTTGGGGCAAAGGAAGAAACCACAGCTGTGAACGGTAAATATTGGAGAAGTCTATGAACTAGGAAATGACTCTGTATCTGGAGGTCCTGGTTTTATTTCTACATGTGCTTGGGAAGTGATAATGCTCATAAAGACTAATAACCCTACAAGTATTTTGAATCAGAAAATAATGAAGAAAAGAACCTGGCTTCTGGCCCAATAGCTCATGCAAGGGTCTTTCATAAGCTGTAGTCTTAGAAGATCATTGCACTAATTCCATTAGAGTGTTTCTTTCTTCGAAAAGAGCATTGTAGCTGGCCCTGGTGGTGCACATCTGTAATCCCAGTACTTGGGAAGCTGAGGCAGGAGGATCACAGGTTCCAGCAATTAGCTAGACAGCAGTTATCATATTAAGATATTTTACTTTTTTTCTAATGTGTCCTTGCCTCTAAAGTAAGGCAATTGGACAAAATGAAATTCAAGATAATTTTCAACTTAAAGATTCTGTGACTTTATGGTACCAAGCTCCAATTTTTCTTATATACATCTAAATAAATGTTCACTTAAAAGTCATTCTTTTTTTTAAAATTCACATTCCCTAGAATTCACCAATTTAGTGAGACCCCCCAGCAACTTGGCAAGACTCTGTTTCAAAATAAAATAATAAATAGGACTGGGGGTGTAACTCGGTGATAGAATGCCCCTGGGTTCAATTCCCAACACCAAAAATAAATAAACAAATAAATAAATAGGAAGAAAGAAAGAAAAAGTAATGAAAAAGAAAACTGCAGTGCATATTTTCAGACTGAAATCTAACCTGAATGTGCTGCCCAACACTTCCTATAGTAAATGCTTACATGGAAATCTACCAGTGCCATCTTTGAACAAGAAATCGCTGGGACTCTGCAGAGGAGAAACAAGGTGTCCAGGTCGGGAGGGATCAACTTGTTCAATCCCTGACGTGTCTCCTGACATGAAGAGGTTAAGCTCCAGAGCCTCTTCGGTGCAAAATACTGTTTTTATTCATTCCTTGTAATTCATGATGACTAGAAGAGAAACATGAATGTTTGCACGCGTGTAGTGCACATGTATGTGTGTCATGCATGCAGGCACCTATGCGCAGAAGATTGTTAAATGGATAAAGAAGAGGAAAACTAAAAGGGGAAAGCATTACCAATTTTCATGTCGAAAGGAATACTGAGTCAATGTTATTCTAGGCAGTACACACAAATTGCAACTTAGAAACTGGCAAGTTGGCTATATTTTTCAGATGAGCAAAGTGCATGCTTTCAGAATGATGGAAGAATATTTCAACATTAAGTTTAACAAGTCCTTTTTATTGATGAAAAAAGAAAACGCCAGGCTCACCCTGACTGAGCTGAGCCGCCACTGCTCGATATGGAGAGAACACATTCTCAAGGGACCTGGCCATTCCCAGGTGAGGTGGCCTGCACTTTGGGGAAATGCACACTTGTGAAATGGTACCGAAGCAGCTGCTAACAGACTAGGTCTTCTACCGTGCTGCACTGCAGATCATCTGGTGAACTTCACTACCCCTCTGTGAAGGCCACAGAGGAGCCATAGCCAGCCAGGCCTTGCGGTACAAGACATATTTAATGTTGCAAAGCCCGAGTTGGGGTCCAGCAACCCAAGTTTCAAACCCATGTAGGTAATGCATTGACAACTCTTTGCCTTCATATTCCTATCTCTGAAATAGTTTTGCTCATCCTGCTAAATTTGAGACATTGAGAGAATCAATTGTAAAATATACACGTATCTATATGAGCTCCTTCCTAGAATGACAATTGTTGGGGGATGCTTCAGAGGGGCTTGTCTTGCCCACACCTCCTTTCCTAAGATCTGCCTCCCTGCCTTTAACTCCCCAGGACCAGGCCCCAGCAAACAGATCATTCAGTGTGATGCTGAGCCCTGGGACAATTAGTTGCACCAAGGTGGACAAGGGAAACCAATCTCAAATTAAGCTGGACCTATTAGTGTCTCCCGACTCAGAAATTTGGAAGGGAGACATTAGAGCCTGGATCAATTGGTTGGAAGCCAGAGACTGGGAAGAGATGGTGAACTGAGGTTTAGGCAGCCTGTTTCTGATGCTGCCCCAGAAAAGCAGCAAAAGTCAGTGTGCAAAGAGAGAAATGATCCCATTCCATACACAAAGAGAAGCAGGGACGAGCCACTGCTGGTCCCCAGAGAGAGGGGCTGGGAGATGCTGCCTGGCTCCTGCCCCTCCTCCAGTTCCTCATTCCAGGCCTTTGTGCACTCTGGCTCCTCTTCCTGCCCTTGGATTCCAAGAGATAACCTCATATCCTTTCAACAAATTTCACTTTTTAGCTTATGCTAGTTGGAGTGAGTCTCTGTTCCTTGGAATCAAATGATCCCCAAGCTTGAAATCATATACTCTCAGTTGCGTGTCTTGCAAAAGCTAGCAATGACGTTGACATAAAGGGATTCGTAACAAGATTTTGAGTTTAAAAAAATTGTTTATCATCCTTTCAGAACAAAGCACTACCTCTCTGCTTATTCTTAGGCATTCTTATCTGTTAAAATTGAGTCCATTTTGACAAGTTCCCCTAGCATGTAACTGAGCAGAAACTCTCAACAGAAATCCAGGACTCGGATGGTATGTTTGCTTGAGCACTGAAAGAGGCCATTCTCAGACTGCTTTGCAGCTAAACTAGATTTTGAGTCCTGGACAACCCCTCGGCAAGTGTGTTGTACACAGGCCTGATCCAGGCTTCGCTAACCAGCCACGGTGGCTCCCGGCCAGTGAGACGAATGTGGGTGTCACTCACAGTGCGCAGGGCTGATCCCAACTCTGCTCTCAAAGGGGCCACTAGAACTGAGACCAAAGCACCACCACCAGCCTGCACTGGAGGTGTGAGAAGCTAGGGTATTGCTGTTCACAGGAAATTTGGGTGAATCATGACCATTTCTGTCAACCTGAGGTTGAAAGTGAAACCTTATTCAACCATCAAGATTTGCTCAACTGGGGGCTGATTTTGGTGGGAAGCAAAGCACTGAACTGACTCATACAAAGTCCTAGACCTGTGGGTGGAAATCTTTTTCTCGGGGTATCTGGCTAATCACATAATCAACTAGGACATTTCTCTCTCTGTGTCTGTCTTTCTATCTGTCTGTTTCTCTCTCTCTCTCTCTCTCTCTCTCTCTCTCTCTCACACACACACACACACACACACACAC
>PVJS01041717.1:0-12369 GCA_004027185.1 Glis glis
TAGTGAGGCCCTCCGCAACTTCGTGAGACCCAGTTTCAAAATAAAGTATAAAAAAATAGGGCCAGGGGTGTAGCCTGGAGGTAGAAAGCCCCTGGGTTCAATCCCCGGTACCGCAAAATAAATAAATAAATAAATAAAGTATAAAAAGCAGGGCTGGGGGATGTAGCTTGGAGGTAGAATGCCCCTGGGTTCAATCCCTAGTACCGCAAAAAAAAAAAAAAAAAGCCGACTCTGTTCTCTGGTGCTGTGCAGTTGGGCCCCCTGAGTCAATGGAGGGCAGGGAACAGCCCCACTCCTGGAGAGAAAGGATAGAAGGATAGAAGCTTGGCCAGGGCAGGGCTGTGGCAGGGTCTGGATGTATGTATTGAAAGTCAAAGTCACAGGACTTCTAGTAATCTAGGCATCTGCAGGTGAGAAAGGGGGGGGTGCAAAGACAGCTTGCAAGTTTGGCCCTAGTGCTAGAAGGGGGAGCTGCCCCTTGAGGTGACCCAGGGGCCTCAAGGGAATGGGTGCTGGGTTTGGGGAAGGGTCTGGCACAAAAAGCCAAGGGGAAACTGGAGTGGGCAGGTGGAGGACCTGTCAGGCCTGGAAGTCTTTCACTTCTGCTGTGGGACTATGGGACATTACCATGGGGGAGCATGTAACTACAGAGGACCACCAGGCATGCCCACACTCAGGACAGACATGCTAAAGTGGTAGTAAGGTGCTCCCCGGAGATGGGAGTGGGGAGCAGACAGAGGCTGGGGGCTGCCAGGGAACTATACACTGGGTCATCTGGCCCCATTTGCCTTGGAGCAGCTTTGGTGGGGCGGGGTCAGAAGGAGCCTGGGAGGTGAGTGGAGGTGGGGGGGACACCTTGAGGGGGGTACATCCCCAAGAGGAGCAGAGCACCTGGGGTGCTGCTAGAGGGGTGTGGGGACAGTGCCCTTAGAGGATGCATTTGTGAGCTGACAGGAACCAGCCCCTGTGGTGAAAACAGAGAGTGGGCAGCAGTAGAGTGTGGGGTCCAGGACACAGGCAGGCAGCTCAAGTGAGCGCTGGGCAGCAGGTAGCGGTGAGTGGGTGGGGTCGTGTGAGTCTCTTCTGATGGCTCCTGGGCTGAGTCAGCATGTCAAAGCCATGTTGGGTTGGGTGGAAATGAGAAGGTACATAGTCCCTGGGAGGGAGCTGGTTGTAAGTGGGAGGTTGCTTGGAGGCCCGTGAATGGGATGCTGGACTGAAGTGGGGCCACTGACCAGAGCTGCTTATCACAGCCGCTCAGGGTGGGCAGGGCTGGACTTCTGCATCTTGGTTGTGCTGTGATGGTCCAGGGCCCAGGCGGGACACCAGGTGGGGAAGGCAGCTAGGAGTCTAGCAGCAGTGCCATGGGGGCGCTTGCCGCTTGGCAAGCAGTCTTCTGGATATGGCCAGCGGCCTGTCCATGGGGAGTGTCCTGTGTGTCTGCTGCTGGACCTGAACCCTGACTGCTGGGGAGCTGGCGTCTACCTCACTTGGCCCAAGAAGGGCTGGAGGGTAGGGAGACCAAGGAAAAGGAGCCCAGGACGGGGAAGGGCACAGGAGCATCCCACAGAGGGGCCAGAGTCTAGGCTGGCAGAGGCTGTGTGGCCAAGGTTAGAGGGCATGAGGTGGGGTCGGGTGCCACAGCCCTGCTCTGTTTCAGATCATGTGTGTCTTTCTGTGGTAGCCTGGATGAGGCATTGGATCCAGTTCCTTCTAAACCATGTCTCCTTTGGTTCCCTCTCTGCCCTTTAATCCCTGTCACATGGAGGAGGACACAGAGGCTGCCAGAGAGCAGCAGGTGTATGGGGGGGCTGTTGCAGTCTGGGGTGCAGCTCAGAGCCTGTTACCCCAACTCACAGCCAGCCCACCTCTGCCCTGGCCTCCGAGGCCCAAGAAGGCTCATGGTGGACTGGGGTGTGCCCCCAGCTTGTCTGGCATCTGGCCTGGCACACTAGTTGAGGCCTGTGAACTCAGCCCACCTCCCAGGTCCAAACAGCTGCCCCTCTGGGGCCACCTTCATAGGGCAGCACCACCCACTTCCCAGGACCTGGCTGTCCTACCTGCCCACATACCCAAAGCCCCAGGCTCCCCCATGAGGGCTCTCCTGGGGCTGGTCCAGAGTCCAGCCTCCTGCTGTATCAGATGCCTGCCCACTTCCAGCCAGCTCAGACAAATGAGGCTTCCTAGAATCTGTCTCAGCAAGTCTAGGGATGTGGCCTGGCACTGGCTCCCCACAGGATGGGTCAGTCAGGGCCATCACAGCCGGCTCTGCTTTCTAGGGGCTTGCACCCCATGGAGTAATAGCAAAGAGCCAACTAAATAAGAAACCAGCTCTGACCTCTTTCTGCCCTCATCACCTGCCCTTCTCTCTGCCTGGGACCCTCCCTCCCTGTCGCCCCTCCTTGTGGTTGTGCCCTTTCAGCCCTGGCAGGCGCAAGGTGGCTTTCCACCCAGGGGGAATCACACTGTCCTCACGGTGGGGCCTCCTGGACATGGCCTGGGGGGCATCAGCTCCAGGTGTACTGAGCTCTCACCCCTGCAAGCCTCCTCTGGGCTATGGGATCGGCGGTGGGGGTGTTTGGAGGGGCCTCGATCCCCATCGCTAGTCGCAGGCTGGGGCGGGGCCTCTTTTATTCCTCTTTCATTGCCCCTTGCCCTATTCCCACCGCCAGTCAGAGCAGATTGGGGCTATTGTTTCTTTGTAGGGCAACCAGATTCCTTTGCCCGGGCACTGGAGGTGGGTGTCCAGGGCACCAGTGCCAGGCCACCGCCGGGCGGCTGGCAGAGCCAAGGTGCCCTTGAGCCGCAGCTCCAGTCCGCCCCGCCTCCCGCCCGCTCGGCCACACCGCCCCGGGGTCCTAAGAATTGCTCTGGGCTTGGAAGGAGGCGCTCGGGACAGGCCAGCTCTGACGCAACCTCTAGGGCCCGGCGCGGCGCGCTGGGACTAGTCATGCGTGGGAGGGGCAGGGGCGGGCCCCGTAGGCCCCTCCCCGAGGTGGGAGCAGGGCTGGCGGGGTGCGCAGTTGGAGCAGACCGCGATCGAGAGACCCGGACCCGGCTAGACAGGTGGGCCCTGCGCTGGGGTCCTTGCCCCTCTCCGCAGCCGCCTTCACCACTCCCCCCACCGCTCTGCTCCTTATCCGGGCCTCTGCCGCACCGTCCTTGCCCAAGCTCTACCCGGTCCTGGTGGCCCACAAGGCCTTGGGGAGGGGTAGGGTTGAACCAAGCGGAAAGTGGTTCTTCCCTCACCTGCTTACACCAACCATGGTGCCTCTCATACCAAACAAACCGGACTCCCCCAGCCAAGGGCCCCAGGGTCCAGTGGCGCCTCCCCTGGAGCCTCCACCTTTGCTCCAGGCCCTGGGTTTTTACCCCATCCAGAGCACCTAGACCCAGGTGATGGGGGCATTGGGCTGGCAGACTTGGCTTGCCCACCTCTGACTCTGCAACTGGCTACCCTGTGAGCTGGGCCTGCAGCTCTGGGCCTGCCCAGAGTTGTGTGGTGGGTCTCTTCCCCAGGGCCCCTCCTGGACTTGGAATCTGCCCCTTTGCTAAGGAGTCTCTGCTCAGAGATCAGCCCCACCCAGGCATGACCCCCAGGCCTCCCAGCTGACAGCGCCTCTGTCCAGTTCTCCCAGGGCTACCAGCTGAAGAGCCACTGCTGGACTCCAGCCGCACCATCATGGGCAGCCCAGAGGGGCGCTTCCATTTTGCCATTGACCGTGGAGGCACCTTTACAGACGTCTTTGCCCAGTGCCCAGGAGGGCACGTGCGGGTCCTGAAACTGCTCTCAGAGGACCCTGCCAACTATGCAGACGCACCAACAGAGGGCATTCGCCGAATCCTGGAACAGGTGGGCCAGGGGCAGAGCATGTGGGGTGGGGAGGGAATCCCCAGCCAGGGTGCTGATGCTGACCATGTGGTCTGCAGGAAGGGGGCATGCTGTTGCCCCGGGACCGGCCACTGGACACCAGTCGCATTGCCAGCATCCGCATGGGCACCACAGTGGCCACCAATGCATTGCTAGAGCGACGGGGGGAACGGGTGGCACTGCTGGTGACACGCGGCTTCCGAGACCTGCTGCACATTGGCACCCAGGCCCGTGAGGACCTCTTTGACCTGGTGAGCTCTTCCATGCCAGCCCGGTGCTGGGTGGTGCAGATTCCTTGAATCTGTCTCAGCAAGTTGCTGTGGCCCTGTGGGGAGGGCTATGGGTAGAAGGTATCAGCGATGGGCCAAGTCCAGCTGACAGGCCGGGAGGAGGTTTTGGGCACTGCCAGCAGGACTCTGTCCCGCACCCTCAAAGTGCTCCTGCTGCTACTTTACCCTATGGGGGACCTGCCAGCCCAAGCCAGCCCCAGGTTCAGCCTGAGGGGTGGGAGCCCTGCCCCCACTGTTGGGTTCCAGGAAGAAGCTGCCCTGTGGGGGTGGGGCAATTGGCTACATTCCACTCAGAAGCCTGAGGGCAGAGAGCCACCTCCTAGGTGGGCCTCGCTGGGCTAGACTACCTGTCTCCTGGGCTTGTCTACCAACTTGTTGAGGCATATCACCTGTGGGCACCATCCCACCTATGTGGGACCCTGCATGGACCCTCTGGCCTGTGTCTTCTCTGAGCCTCTCCCCACTGCAGGCTGTACCCATGCCAGAGGTGCTGTATGAAGAGGTGCTGGAGGTGGAGGAGCGTGTGGTGCTTTACCGCGGAGAGCCGGGCTCTGGCTCTCCTGTCAAAGGTGCCAGTGCCACCCATAGTTGTGAGGTCTGGGGGTGCAGATCCTGGCAGCCTTTGACTGGGGACAATGGGCTTCCACAGGTTGCACAGGGGACCTGCTGGAAGTGCAGCAGCCTGTGGACCTGGGGGCCCTGCGTGGGAAGCTGGAGGGGCTCTTATCCCGGGGCATCCGCAGCCTGGCCGTGGCGCTCATGCACTCGTACACGTGAGTGAGGGCTGTGAGGTGGGCAGAGGGTCGTGCTCCCTGAAGCACAGGGCCTCGGTGGGAAGTGCAGTGCCCCTGGGTTCTCATTGTAGGTGGGCCCAACATGAGCAGCAGGTGGGCACGCTGGCCCGGGAGCTGGGCTTCACACACGTGGCCCTGTCCTCGGAGGCCATGCCCATGGTGCGCATCGTCCCCCGGGGGCACACAGCTTGCGCCGATGCCTACCTCACTCCCACCATCCAGCGCTATGTACAGGGTTTCCGCCGTGGCTTCCAGGGTCAGCTCAAGGTGAGGCCCCTTGACCACCTGCTCCAGGCCCCAGCCCGGGGCCTGCCCGGCTCCTCACTGCCTGCCTGTCACCTTCACAGGATGTGCAGGTGCTCTTCATGCGCTCTGATGGTGGCCTGGCACCCATGGATGCCTTCAGCGGCTCACGTGCTGTGCTCTCTGGCCCTGCTGGCGGTGTGGTGGGCTACTCAGCCACCACCTACCAGCTAGAAGGTGGCCAGCCTGTCATCGGCTTTGACATGGGAGGTATGAAGGCTAAAGGGGGGTCTGGGACAGGCTCAGCTGCCAGACTGGGGGTGCAGGTCTTTGGATGACTTGGCATCCCATCCCCCACCAGGAACATCCACAGATGTGAGCCGCTATGCTGGGGAGTTCGAGCATGTCTTTGAGGCCAGCACAGCTGGTGTCACCTTGCAGGCGCCCCAGCTGGACATCAACACAGTGGCAGCTGGCGGGGGTTCCCGCCTCTTCTTCAGGTCTGTTCCCACCCTTCCTGTTGAGACCCCCCTAGTCCTTATTCCTTTCCCACCTCAAATTCCGGTCCTCCATCTCCCCAGGTCTGGCCTCTTTGTAGTTGGGCCTGAGTCAGCAGGTGCCCACCCAGGCCCGGCTTGCTACCGCAAAGGTAAGTGTCAGCCTGTGTCCCGCCGGAACCTCACCCCCTCGGGCTGCCCCAGACCCACCCACCCCTTTAGTCCCATGCTTACTGCCCACTCCAGGCCCCTGCCTCCAGCTCCCTGCCCCCACAATGTGCCCACTTCCAGGGGGCCCTGTGACGGTGACGGATGCTAATCTGGTCCTGGGTCGCCTGCTGCCTGCCTCCTTCCCCTGCATCTTTGGGCCAGGAGAGGACCAGCCGCTGTCCCCTGAGGCCTCCCGCAAGGCACTGGAGGCTGTGGCTACTGAGGTCAACAGCTTCCTGACCAATGGGCCCTGCCCTGCCTCTCCACTGAGCCTAGAGGAGGTGGCCATGGGGTTCGTGCGTGTGGCCAATGAGGCCATGTGCCGGCCCATCCGCGCCCTCACACAGGTACGCCCACCTCTGCTTGCCTTCACCTGGCTCTCTAGCCCTCCAGCCCTGTCCCTTGCCCCTGCCCCCACAGTTCCTGCTCAGTCAGACCAACAGGGATAAGAGGTGGGGACTAGATAGGTGGGGGAGGAGAGGCCACCAACCCTCTCT
The DNA here is from genome assembly GCA_004027185.1 of Glis glis. Classification (NCBI taxonomy): domain Eukaryota; kingdom Metazoa; phylum Chordata; class Mammalia; order Rodentia; family Gliridae; genus Glis; species Glis glis. The sequence continues at coordinate 6,403 of PVJS01041717.1, forward strand.
ATCCCCAGGCACGAGGTCATGACCCCTCGGCTCATGTACTGGCCTGCTTTGGGGGAGCTGGCGGGCAGCATGCTTGTGCCATTGCCCGGGCCCTGGGCATGGACACCGTGCACATTCACAGGTAGGTCTGGCACGCTGGTGGGCTGGGGAGCTGGCTTTGGGAGGTGCCCCTCACTGCAGTGCCGCCCCTGCTCCACAGGCACAGTGGGCTGCTGTCAGCACTGGGGCTGGCCCTGGCAGATGTGGTGCATGAAGCCCAGGAGCCCTGCTCCCTGCCCTACACACCCGAGACCTTCGTGCAGCTGGACCAGAGACTGAGCCGCTTGGAGGAGCAGTGTGTGGATGCCCTGAGGGCTCAGGGCTTCCCCAGGTGGGCTCCCGGGCCCCTGGGCAGAGGGCTCGCATTACACCCACCACCCTGCCACCCCCTTGGCAGCTTTACTGTCTGCTGACTTCCAGATGGTCCTGGGGCCCTTCAGGGCAATGGCCAGGGAGGACCCGTGGACAGATGGGCATCTTGAAGGGCGCTAGGTGAGTGCCCCACCTACCTGCCACAGGTCCCAGATCAGCACCGAGAGCTTCCTGCATCTGCGCTACCAGGGCACTGACTGTGCTCTCATGGTGTCTGCCAGCCAGCACCCAGCCACGGCCCGCTCGCCCAGGGCTGGTGACTTTGGGGCAGCCTTCGTGGAGAGGTACGGAGCCCCTTGTTGTGGGAGCCTGGTAGGTGACCTACTGGTCTGGCTGCCTTGTCCTGATGGCTCCTTTGGGTGGGGTGGTTTGGTACAGGTACCTGAGGGAGTTTGGCTTTGTCATCCCTGAGCGGCCGGTGGTGGTGGACGACGTGCGGGTGAGGGGCACTGGCCGCAGTGGTCTTCGGTTGGAGGACGCCCCCAAAGCCCAGACTGGGCCTCCCCGGGTGGACAAGGTTGGTGGCATTGCCCGTGCTGGCCTGCCCACATCTATGGGACAAGGGAACAAGTGCAGATGGGGAGGCCACACCAGTGGAGGGGCCTCAGGGAAGGTGCTGTGCCTCAGAGCCTGGCTCACCCCACATTCTCTGCAGGTGACCCAGTGTTACTTCGAGGGGGGCTACCAGGAGACCCCTGTGTACCTGCTAGGAGAGCTGGGCTATGGGCACCACCTGCAGGGTCCCTGCCTCATCATCGACAGTAACAGGTGTGCTGAGGCCTGGTCTGGGTGGAACCTTGGAGAAGTGAACTATGAGGCCTCTGGTGGGGGTTCTCTGATCCACGGCTGTCTACAGGGGCCTGAGGGACTCAGGGGTCCCATAGTCAGGTGTCCCTGGCCTAGGGCCGTGTGTCCCTGGTTGGGAGAGGGCTCTGGCCTGGCGCCTGCAGCCCCTCTACTTCCCCTGCCTCCAGCACCATCCTTGTGGAGCCAGGGTGCCAGGCAGAGGTGACTGAGACGGGAGACATCCGCATCACTGTGGGAGCCGAGGCCCCCAGCACAGTGGGCACCAAGCTTGACCCCATCCAGCTGTCAATCTTCTCACACCGCTTCATGAGCATTGCTGGTGAGTGGGCACCGCCATCCTCCCTGCAGCCCTGCTGCTTGTGGTACAGGGCATGGGGGCTCTGCATATTGGACAGAGTAGGCACAGGCGGGGTGCTGACAGCATAGGCTCTTGTCACCTGTGGTGGGCTGGCAGGTGCATGCCAAAGGAAAATGTGACCAAGGAGAAGGACAGGATCCCTGCTGGTGACAGGGCTGGGATGGTACCACCTGCTGCAAGAGAAGGCCTCAGGCTGGGTGGGCACCTTCCTCTTGCCTGGAGCCGTGTGATCTGAGGATATCTACAGACAGAACACAGGCCAGCGCAGTAAGCCCATTTGTGCAGGGTTAGGTCAGGGGCTTCTGGGATCCCAGGGGTCTGTGCCTGGGAACTATGTTCTTGCTGGGCTAGGCTGGCAGGAGGGTCAAGGGGAGGCCCCAGGTTCATTCTGAGAGCTCCAGGCAGGCTGGAGAGGAAGGTACCCTTCACCCAGGGCCAAGACACACCTGGCTGCAGCCTCACTGCCCAGATGGATGTGCTGCCACCTTGGTCTTCCCAAGGGCATGGGAAAAGCTCTTGGGTCCTGGGTTTGGACTAGAGAAGCCTTGACCCTTCCTTTCCTGGGGCCATGCTGTGGGTGTTGGGGCCAGCGGGCGCCTGGTCACTCTGTGCCCCCAGAGCAGATGGGCCGCATCCTGCAGCGCACAGCCATCTCCACCAACATCAAGGAACGCCTCGACTTCTCCTGTGCCCTCTTTGGGCCTGATGGGGGGCTGGTCTCCAATGCCCCCCACATTCCTGTGCACCTGGGCGCCATGCAGGAGACTGTGCAGTTCCAGGTGCGATGGGCCCCTCCCCCTGCCCCCACACTTGCCTTTGCCCCTGCTCCTCCTCCCCTACTCTGCACCTGTCTCCTGGTTTTAGATCCAGCACTTGGGGGCTGACCTCCACCCCGGCGATGTGCTGCTCAGCAACCACCCCAGCGCAGGGGGCAGCCATCTTCCAGATCTGACTGTCATCACGCCGGTGAGGGTTGCTGCCTGGCTCCCTTTGGGGGTGCAGGGGTGGCTGACACAGCTGACCATTGCTCTCTACCCCCTAGGTATTCTGGCCAGGTCAGATGCGGCCTGTGTTCTATGTAGCCAGCAGAGGACACCACGCGGACATCGGGGGCATTACACCTGGCTCCATGCCCCCCCACTCCACTTCCCTGCAACAGGAGGGTGCTGTCTTTCTGTCCTTCAAGCTGGTCCAGGGGGGTGTCTTCCAGGAGGAAGGTGAGCAGGAGTGGGGGTGGTGGGGGTTCAGCAATCTGGGGTGCGTGGTTGCTGTTGGTAACCGGGCTGAGCTGGACCTTGGGATGTGGCCCATCAGCCCAGGCCTGTCCTGGTGGTGACCCAAAGGCCACTGGCAGATCATGTCAGAGATGATCAGAGGCTGAGAAGAATTCTGCCTGGGCCCAGGAAGGCCTCCTGGGAGGTGGTTTTGGGGTATGGAATTGGCAGGATGTCCAAGGGGCAGAGTGTGGAGGGAGAAGGGCCTGTTTCTAGGTGGGCAGCTGATGCAATCCACACTGGATCTGGGGGCTGCAGAGAACAGGGCCGGGGGTCAGGGGCTGCAGGATCCTAGAGAGCCTTTTGGTTTGGGTCTGCATCACTGGTCAGTGGGGTGCTGTGAAGGGCTTTCAGGCAGACTTGTGTGGTCTTCATGTATACCTACCTACAGAGAAGTTGAGGGTCCTACAGGGGCCTGGAGGATAGGTGTGGGGTGTGGGGTGGGGCAGCTCAATTGCCCAGGATGGTGCTGAGCCTCAAGCTGGGTGGAGGATAGAGGGAACTGTTTGGGAACTCAAGGTGGGTATTTCATGGGATTTGGGGGAGTGGGCGGTCAAGTTTGGACAGCTGGAGGATGAAGACCCTACACTGAGTGGACACAGAGCAGCCGCAGGGAAGATGACCGCACTGGTCTGAGTCCACAGGATGTGGGAACCCAGAGAGGCATCCCAGAGTGAAGGGAGGTGAGGCCAGCAGGGTGGTGGGTGGGGTAACAACCACAGGCTGCTCTGGATGCCACAGACACAAACAGGGTACCCTTGGTCAGGGGAGCTGGGGCGGGGGTGTGGGTTATGGAGGGATACAAGGTGGGGGGCCTGTGGCCACGGTGCCTCAGAGACCATGACTCAGAGGGGAGGGAGTCTTCTCCAAGTATGGAGGAATCCCTGGGCCAGGAGTGGGAGGGGAATCTTGTCCAGATCTGGGAAACCTGCAGGGTGGGGGTGTGCAGACAGGTGCCTCTACTCTTTGAAGCACGTGGCTGTGGATGCTAGTGGGAACAGCAGGGCTGAGCACAGGGTAAGTGGGGAAGTGTCAGGGAAGTGGTTTTTCTCCTGGGAGATGGAAGGGGGCTCAGAGAAGGCAGCAGGGGTGAAGGAGGGAAGAGAGTTTGCTGAGGGATAAGCCTACCCCCAGGCACCTTCAACTCCAGTAAGTTCACTGGCCAAGCTGACTGCCCAGGGTGCCCTGGGGTGCTTGTTGGCCATGGAAGGGAGAAGGCTCTTCGGAAGGGTGGTCGTTGGGGTCTTCAGGGGATGGGAGTCAGCAGCAGAGGTGGAGTCAGTAGAGGGCTGATGGGCTCCCAGTGCCCAGCGGGGGTGCAGTGGGTATGAAACAGAACCAGGTGGCCCAGGGCACAGAGGGCAGCTAAGTGGTGACCCTGTCCATCCATCCATTCATCCAGCGGTGACAGAGGCCTTGCGGGCACCAGGCAAGATCTCTGGCTGTAGTGGAACCAGGAACCTGCACGACAATCTGTCAGATCTCCGTGCCCAGGTGGCAGCCAACCAGAAGGGCATCCAGTTGGTGGGGGAGCTCATCGGGCAGTACGGCCTGGAGGTGGTGCAGGCCTACATGGGCCATATTCAGGTGTGTCTGGGAGTAAGAATGTGGGGGGTATCGCTACCTGCCTGAGGTAGCTGGGCCACCCTGAAGGTGGCATGGTTATAGCTGAACCTTTCCCTGCCAGGCAAATGCCGAGCTGGCTGTGCGTGACATGCTTCGGGCTTTTGGAACCTCCCGGCAAGCTCGGGGCCTGCCCCTTGAGGTGTCTGCAGAAGACCACATGGATGATGGCTCCCCCATCCGCCTCAGGGTGCAGATCAACCTGAGTCAGGTCAGGGCTGGTGGGGAGACAGGGAGGGCGCCTTCTGCAGCGTAGCCGCCCAGCCGCTGACAGCCCTCTCTCTCCCTGGGCAGGGCAGTGCTGTGTTTGACTTCAGTGGCACTGGGCCGGAGGTGTTTGGCAACCTCAATGCCCCGCGGGCCATAACGCTGTCGGCCCTCATCTACTGCTTGCGCTGTCTGGTGGGCCGGGACATCCCACTCAACCAGGTTTGCAGGGGCGTGGCGTTTGAGGGAGTCCCCCGCCCCCAGTGTGCCTGGAGGCAAAGGTCAGCCCACCGTGGACAGAGCTCAGGAGGTGGGCATAGTTCTCCCAGAACTGGAGAGGGACCGAGCCCCACTTACCCCTGAGTGCCCTCCACCCACGCACAGGGCTGCCTGGCACCGGTGCGCGTGGTGATTCCTAGAGGCTCCATTCTGGACCCATCTCCGGAAGCTGCGGTCGTGGGCGGCAACGTGCTCACGTCGCAGCGCGTGGTGGATGTCATCCTTGGAGCCTTCGGAGCCTGTGCTGCCTCCCAGGTGTGGTGGGTCAGGGTGGGCGCGGCTCTGGGGGCTGCTGGGAAGGTGGGCTGGGGAGGGAAAGGGGTTAGGGAGCAGATGCCCCACCCTAGCCGAGCGCGTTTGTGGCTTACCCCTGCCAGGGCTGCATGAATAACGTGACTCTGGGCAATGCCCACATGGGCTACTATGAAACGGTGGCTGGCGGCGCGGGCGCGGGCCCCGGCTGGCATGGGCGCAGCGGCGTGCACAGCCACATGACCAACACACGCATCACCGACCCCGAGATTCTGGAGAGTCGGTGAGCAGCACACACCAGGGGCTGGGCAGCCGGGCTGGGGCGGAGCCCAGGTTCGGCTGAGCTGAGTCCCTTGCTGGTGCAGGTACCCAGTCATCCTGCGCCGCTTTGAGCTGAGGCCCGGCTCTGGGGGCCGAGGCCGCTTCCGGGGCGGCGACGGCGTGATTCGTGAGCTACTCTTCCGGGAGGAGGCGCTGTTGTCGGTGCTGACGGAGCGTCGCGCCTTTAGGCCATATGGTCTCCATGGTGGGTGACTCCCCAGGCCCCTCCCCCCAGCCTGCAGGATCTGCCCTCCCCCGCCTCGTCTCCCTCCGGGTCTCCCCTTAACTCCCCATGCCCCCTCTTCCTTGCTTCTCCGGACACCCAGCACCCTGCCTCTCTCTGCAGGCGGCGAGCCTGGTGCCTGTGGCCTAAACCTGCTTATCCGCAAGGATGGACGCACAGTGAATCTGGGCGGGAAGACATCTGTGACTGTG
>PVJS01041718.1:0-17841 GCA_004027185.1 Glis glis
GCATGATGTTCTCTAGTTCTCTCCATTTCCCTGCAAATGATGTGATTTTGTTCTTCTTTGTGGCTGCGTAAAATTCCATTGTGTACCTAACTGAGGGAGTTGGGAGGGGAGTGGAGGGAAACACACTATAGCACATGATGTACATACACAAACCTATAAGACTCAATCACTATCCGGAGCATGAAAGGGAGGGAGGGGGGAGGGAATAGGGTGGGATTGAAGGGAGGGCTAAATGTGCAACGTGTGCATGTATGATGTTCATACCCTGACATATATCAAAATGTATAATTACAATGCACCAATAAATGAACATAAAAAGTTAAAAAAATTAGGTACTGGTGGATGAAATTAACCAAGTCAGATTATGTGGATGTACAAATATACCACAATGAATCCCACATTTAAATAATTAGACTACAATGACAAAAATAAATTTTAAAAATTGTTCTTTTTATAAAAATTTATAGAGGATAAAATCGTCTTTGAATACCCCTCAATTCTTCACACAGAACACTGGCAGTGAGAAGGTGCCCCCCAAATGTAGAGGTGAATTGTGCATAGGAAGGAAAAGAATAAGAACCTATAAAAATATATAGGAGACCTAACTCAGAAAGGAGGCTGATAATTTCCATGAGGAGGCATTTTATGATTAAAAAAACGACTTCAGAGTTTACAGTCTAGAAAAAGAAACATCCATAATTACACAAACACTTATTTACAACTGAGGTCTGTCTATTCATTATCTTTGACTATCCCAACAATTTCCATCTTAAATCATTTTTTCTTATTAGTCCCTAGCTTCACAATGCTCCACTTTCTCCTTTCTAGTAACTTCAGTCCTATGTTTCAATGTTTTATTCAAGGCCCAGCTGAAGTCCAACCTCTTCCTAGCAGTTCACAGAGATCTCTGCTCCCACTAAATATCTTTAGCATTTAACGAATTTTTTCAATAATAGTAAATGGGTTTCATCTTACATGCAACTTCCACCAATGGATAATGGTTTTCTAAAGTGTTATCTTCAGGAAGACTCTGAGGTCAAGTTCTGATTTGGTAGCAGAGGACCACAATGGATTAGTGGTGTCTTTCATGGGCAGTGAAAGGGAGAAGGAGGTGGGGGACCATCAGGTCTAGAACATTTCTTTGATGCTGAGAGTGCCTTATTTTGGTTTTGTTGTAAATGTATATCATGTGCCTTCAATATAACATAAGATTCTTGTAGCCAAGGAACATAGATACTTCTCTGCACCCATAGCCTCTTGCCATACCTTGCAAGGTAGATACCTGCTCATGATAATAAGATAACCTTTTTAGAATTCACTCTTAGTGCTTTAATATATAAACTCCATCTATCACTTAGCTTATTTCAAATGTTATCAATAATAAACCCACTTATAATAACTCTGTAACATGAGCTATAAAATTTAAGTAAATATGTTGTCTTTATCATCTTGGTCCAAAATAGACATTAGGATATTGATAACACTATGGGTTAAGTAATGCCTGTCAAACAATAAAATTGGACAAAGAAAGTGTTTTGAAAGTAGATTTAAACCTTTTTTAAAAAAATTACAAGTCCATGTCTTTTAACATATATCTTACCTATTTTTGTCCTGTCCTAGGATTTTTATCCCTGTTCTAGTATACAGTATTTTCTCGCACATAGTAAGTGTTGAAGAAATCATGTCAAGTAGTTTAGAGCTTACATTAGAGAACTAGGTCCATTTTGCATTCCCTTCTGCTAAGGAAGTGTATTTATCATATTCCACAGCAGCTCACAGTTTGTTATACATTAACTACTCATTCTCTGTGCCAATAAGACTGTGCTGGAACAGCAAATGAATTTGGTACATTCATTTAAATGATTCTGCAAACCACAGGCTACCCAGTTGTCTAATGATAAGAGAGCCCCACAGCCACCTGATCACCATTATACTCCCTTATTCTTTATTTTTATTTTTTTGGATGCCTGGTCAATACTGTCAGGATCTGAATACTGAGAAGAATGAGAAGGAAAAGTATACCTCAGTCCTAATCATGAAATGGGGTTTTATTAATTCAGGCACCAGTGATGATGTGGCTAGGTTGGAAGGGGAATGGGATATAAGATCTGGAGTGCTTTATCTGCTCCAAGACCAATGCTGGTTTTGGCACTTCTTTCACTCTAGTGAGTTGCAAAAAAACAAGCAGGTGCTAGCAATCTGAGAGACCACATGCCAGCTACAGCTGCTTCAAACTGATTCAATTACATCTGCCTGAATAGTCCCAGGACATCAAACCAGTTGAAGAGATCCATAGGTTGCAAGGAGACATCGTCTTTGCTGAGGTACAAATGTCCCTGAGATAACTACATGCAAATCTTCATGTTTTGAGATCAGTGATCATTCCACTGCCAGACATAGGAGAAAAGATGGGGGGAAATGCGAATTTTACTCACTGTAAAATTAAAAAAAGGTTGGAGAGAGCACACGAGGCACCTTTGAATTTTTATGTTTCAAGTTGGACAGTAGCTGAGGTCTTAAGGATACCTTGAAACGGCCCAATTTTGGGAGAACATTTCCCAAATCATTGGGTACAACACATTTACAGAACATGCTCTTGGGATCCGGACTTCGCTCCAAACCTTGTTTGTACAAAAAGGGGCCAAGCAGCTGGGAAATTCTGGAGTGGAGTGTGTCCTCATTAGTTCCCATCTGCCACCAGAACTCAGCTCATGGCAAGTTTGGCTACGTCCTGGTGTACTCAGGCCCAAATGTGGGTCAGTTTTAATTACACTATACAGAATTCAGTGTGCAGTTTTTAAATCCTTATTATACAGCACAGAGGAATGGGCAGCTCTCCAGCTAATCAATTTTTTAAAAGTACATATATAAAAATTTTAAACCAGGCTAGACAGACAGTGGGTGGAAAAAATCTTATAAATGAGTACAAGGGTTACTTATGAGAATTATTAGTGAAATTGGGTCATGAGCTAGTTTTGCTTTAAAACTTCAAAGTGAGAAACAAACTGTTTCCATTGGTAAGATCAGGAACTCATATAAGGTACACAATGCCCTTGTTCTTGAGTGTGAACAAGTAACAGTAAGGCTGATGCCAGGTATACTACACACTTACAAGAACACTGGTTTTTACATAAACAACGATATCTCTATTTTGTCATTCACACCCATCCCCTTTCAATGTTTATCTCTCATGGCAGGGATTGTATAAAAGAAAAAAACCCACAAGCTACCTAGTAAAAATTAAAAATAAAAAAAAACTAAGGTGGGGGAGAAGAGGGTGGAGAGAGAGAAGGAGAGCAGAAAGCTCATGTGCAGAGTGGCAGACTCTGGGCATGACTTGGCTCTCAGTGCTGCCCATACAGATAGGGGCCAGAATCAACCCATGCAGTCAATGCTCAGTATCCATCCTGTCCAAAAGCTTCATCAGGTGCAGGGGGCCTAAAACATTAAGCTTTCAAGGACAACTGTCAGCAAAAAATTCAGGAATGAAGATGTAGGCAGTCAATGAATGATTGGGCACATATGCAATAACAATCTATATAATGTATCATCTTCAATGGATAAAATGTCCTTTGGCACAGTCCTAATGACAAAACAAACACAAAAAACAAAACTTTATTTGGATTTTTGACTGAGTTGTTATGAAACTTATTCATTTAAAAAGCAGCATGGAATACAGGGTTCAAATGTGAGCATTTAATATTTACTAGCTTTGTGACTTTGGACAAATTACTTATCCTCTCTGATGTTCTGTTTGTCACCTGCAAAATGGGAAAATAGCATCTATAAAATAGGGTTGTTGTAAGCATTATCAATAATATATATAAAATGTATGGAATATGAAATCATTGTAATGTTAACTATTAACTCAATTATTGTGAGTTAAATTACCCCCAAAAACATATTGGAGTGTCCTAACCCCAATATCCCAAAATGTGATCCTATTTGGAGATGAAGGGTCTTTATAGAAGTAATCAAGTTAAAATGATGTCATTAGGGTGGACCCTAATACAATGTGACTACTGTCCTTATAAAAAGGGAGAGATTTGGACAACAAGACAGACACTTATAGAGGAAAGGCCAGGAGAAGACACATGGGGGAGAACACCCATCTGTAATCAAGGGGAAAGTCCTGGATGAGATAGATCCCTCCCCCACAGTCCTCAGAGGCAAGCAACTCTGCTGCTGGCCCTTGATTTTACACTTATAAACTCTGAGGAAACAAATTTTTGCCTAAGACTCCAAGTTGATGGTACTTTGGTACCACAGTCTTAGCAAACTGATACCCAACCAAATAAAGGTGTCATTAATATTCAATATTTACCTTGATTCATACATTTACATTAGACACCTCAACTATATTACCCGTGGTGAGTAATGATCAATTCCATACACACTCTAGTGCTTTTCCCCTTACTTTTAAGGAATCGTCTTCTGACTGCTGTTCAGGAAGATACTGCTGCATTATAAACAGCCTGACAGAGGAAAATGGTTTACTATAATTAAGATCATCTAGTTTTTATTAAAGATAATTAAGGGAAAATCATACATATAAATTCACAAATCCTTTCTCTTTGAGGGAGTTTGCATCAGAGGGAATCAAGATATTTTACCATACTAATTTCCTTCTCGAGAAAAAAAGAAAATCTTCCACAGCTATTCACTCATCAATGGCTAAGCTTACTAAACCTGGGGCTGCTCGGTTGTGATGACCTTGCCAACAGAACAACCTTTAGTTCACTAGGGTGCCTATGAAAATTCACTGGTGACTGTGGGCTCTTCAAGAGATTGGTTTTAAGGGCATCTGAATTTCAAAAGAGGGACAAGAGCTGTCTGGGGTTGTATCAACAGGCCTTTCATTGTTAAGACTCACTTCCATAATCAGTAGACATTGAAGTGATCCCCACCTTAAATTATTCTTAATGTAGCATGCATAGTGAGAAATTATGAGTCTATCATGCTGAAGTGAGATACTCAAAAGTTATCAAAGCCATAACAGTGCCAAAATTTACTAATGGATGAATACCATGCTTCCTTCAAATTCCTATACTGTCCACATAATGACTTCATATATATACATTTTGTGGTACTGGGGATGGAACCCAGGGGCATCCTACCTCTGAGCTATACCCCCAGCCCTATTTTTTATTCTTCATTTTGAAACAAGGTCTCACTAAGTTGCAAAGGGCCTCACTAAGTAGTTAAGGCTGGTTGTGAACCTGCCATCCTCCTGTCTCAGCCTCCCATGACTTCATATTTTAACAAAAGAGAGAGATAGAGAGGAAAATAACATGCAGAGAATATGAGTGGATATTGTACACAAAATAAAATATTTTGTATACTTAATCTACTTTAATCCTCACATTCATCATTAAAAAGTAGATGCTGTTACTATCACATTATATATATGAACACCTGAGGCTTAGTGATCAGGTCTCACAGCTACTGAATTGTCGAGCTGAGATTTCAGAGGTCAGTTAGAATGTAAACTCCTAAATTCAAACATGAACAAGAAATATAGAATCCAGGTATCCTAAAAGCATCATTGGCTTCCAAGATGTTGATTTATTTAAGGTGTTCACAGACTCCTTTAAAGCATCCAAACTCACATAAATAGTAGATATTTTCTTGCTGAACCTGACTCATCTTATCTTCCTGATAAATAAACCAATGTCATTCTCAAACACACAAAAAAGGATTCAATCAATTTAGATAAAGTCATTTCATTATTAGAATATGTGAGAAACAGAAGTATCATATGCTTCAGCAATTTCATTTTTGGATGAAATTCAGAAAAACTAAAAGTGGATTCTCAAGGACAGACTTATACACTGTGGTCATAGCAGAATTATGCGTAACTAAAATGTGTAAGCAATTCAAGTGTCCATTGACAAATGAACCAACAAGCAAAATGTGGTGTGTGTGTATATATATATATATATATATATATATATATATACAATGGAATATTATTCAGTCTTAAAAAATGGAAAATTTTGACATGTACTACAACATGGATAAACCCTACAGGCATTAATGCTAAGTAAAATAATCGGAACATAAAAAGACAAATATTATCTTATTTTATTTATATGACTAAGAGCACTCAAAATTATTGAGACAGAAAATAGAATAGTGGTTGCCAGGGGCTTGGGGGAGGAGAGACTAGTGAATTATTTTTAATGTGTATGACATTTCAACTTTATAAGATGAAAGAGTTGTGGAGATGGATGGTTGTGATGGCTTTACAAGCCTTATAATGTATTTAATACCATTGAACTACACATTTAAAAAGCATTGATTTTTTTGTTATGTGTATTTTACCCCAATAAAAAATGGAAAAATGATAAAAAGAATACATTCAGGTCTTTTAGATTTAGTGAATTTATTTGTGATTTCTAAAAACTATCCTAAAGTCCTGGAAGCAAAGGTAACTTTGGACAGAACTTTTAAGACAACCTATGCAACAATGCCCAGACCAGGATTCCTATTCCCAGGCAGGCAATTATAAGGTCTTTCTTCAAAGTAGTCATTGTGGTGATAGTAGTGGTGGTGATAGAATTAATAGTAATATAGCTAAGATTTATTGAGTATTTGAATACTTGCTACCTGAAAAACACTGGACAAAGAATTTTACATGTAGTATGTTATCTAACTCTCAAAACAAAACATATGTATATTATGTTAAATATACTGTATTATGTTTTTTCCAATTTTAAAAATGATAAAACAAGGGAATTGTGAATTGAGTGGTTACATACTAATAATAAGTGGTGAAGCAAAAAAAAAAAAAACCCTGTTGACATATCTCTTGTCTCCCTTTAGCTTGTATGATCTTCAAGCACAAGGACTTTGTTTTAGGACTTTGTTTTATTTCTGTAGCCTATCACTGTATCTAGCAAATAGTATGCATTCATTTACCATATAGAATGGAAGAAAGAAAGGAAATGACAATGGGACAGTGGGATAGAAAGAGAAAAAAATTATGTTTAGGCATGCTACATTCTCAATAAATGTGGATTTTCTTCCTTTATTTCTTTAACCCTGAAATCACAGGGAAACCTGAAATTATGCCCAGGAATCCTAAGGCTTGTTTGGCAATTTATCCTTGAGATTCCATACAATAATTCTTGGTACAGACCACTGAAGCAGCTGCTAATATCTGTCCAATTTAATGATTAATATGCTAGCTAATGCATATTCTTGGCTCATCTGTTAAATTCTTTTTTTTTCATCTGTTAAATTCTAATGTTGAGACTAACAGAGTGATACAGTTTAATCTACCACACTAAGATTAAGGAGGAAAAAATGATGTCCATAATAATGGCCTCTTATCCATTGGTGTAAATTAAGGGTGAAAGAAAAATTATTCCCAGAGGAAAGGTACTTCCAAGTCTAAAAGTACCCACAGATATCATCAGTCTGTGGCATCAGAATCTCAGAAGCTTAAACAAGATGTCTGGTGCAGTAGTTATTGGCTCATTATGCAACTGGGGCCATTTTTATGTGAATGGTTCATGCCACACAAAATGTTACTTTAGAAGTGCCTTTCTAAAGCAGGTCTCTAACTGCTCTATTTGACTCTACCTTTGCATGACTTTACCTGCTTATAATGGAACTTAGTGAGTAATAGAAACCATAATTATAAATATGTATAAAGTAAACACAGCATCCATTACTTCTGCCTAGTAAAACGGCTACAAATTTTCAGTATGTTCTGATCTTAACTGACCCAAAGAAAGTCAACACACATTTTCTATTTGTGTTTTTAGTGAGATAGACTAGGGAGGGGAAAAGCACAGTGAGTGTTCAGGAAGGTTAAGGCATGAGTCACACAACACAGAAGGTCTGTTTATCCCTGTGCTGCAAAGAGTTTCCAAGGTGACAAGTAACATAACCACTAATGCCTCAGCCTTGCATGTATAATGGGGATAATAAAAAGAATTTTTTCACAGTCAGAGAAAATTATTATAAAGCAAATATTATTTAAATTCTTGATTTATAGTAATTACAGGATCAATGCCTTTATATTAATTTCTCATTTTAAGAACAGGATTTATCGGTATTTTCATCTCTATCTAACCAGTAGTGTGAGAGCTAAAGTAGGTCCATCAAGGCTCATCCAAAATGTATTACAAGTAATAAGTTTCTAGGACACTATCCCTCTATTTCTAATACAACACCAGAAATGTTTTCTTCATATGTGCATTCATTCAACATTCATTGACCAACTACTATGTACAAGGCATTATAGTAAGGGGCTATGAGCAATATTCTATTACTTTTGAATCTGTTTCCTACTTCCCAAGAGGTTAGTTAAATTTATATTATGGTAATTTATTTTAAAAAAACAGATTCTAAATTGGCCAATAAAAGGAAAATATTCACTAGCTCCAAGACTTAAAATTTATGTTGCTAAATACTGATGGAAGCCCCTTAGCATTTTTTAATATGTTAAGGGGAATAATGCAAGCCACTTGAGCAAGTTTTCAATATCAGGATCTTAGGATTATTGAATAAATTAATTAAAAACCTTTATATTGAATTGCAGAATTTTGTGTTACATTTATAGAACATTATCTAACTAGTATAAGATACAGTCTATACTAGCTTGTCCATATTGAAAATGTAGATACTTGTCAGAAAATATATAAAGCCATTAACAAAAAAGAAACAATGTCCCTACCAGTAACACTTAGAAAAAAATATCAGCTATCAAGCATTTGCTTAAAGGATAATATTCCAGCCTTAAAATCTACATCTGGATTTTAGCCCCTCTTCTAGAATTACTGTTTATTTTTCACTTCATTTTCTCCCTCACTTCCACCCCAACTGCACACATCAAGAAATCATCTTACAATATACCCTTAAATTTTCTGAATATTCCCCATGTGTCCACTAATAGCCAAATGCTTTCAAATCTGTTCAGCTAAATGGATCAATAACTACATCCAGCCTCACATAGTGGGACTGCCAACATGGTGAAATTGAGCCAAACACAAAATGTCTCTACCAGGACAAAATTATTATCAAAACAGTTATCTGGAGAGATCTACTCTCTCAGGTATCCTTTGGAGATGCCAGAATACACATTATCTAGGGCAGGCAGCAGCTACCAAAAATAAATAAATGAAACACAAAACAAAAGGTTTGGAGAAAATATTTGGGAGCCCAAACCAGTGAGTTTTAATAAACCAGTGTAATATTTCAAGGTCTATATCAAGTATCTTTTAAACTCAGAGTACACAAAATACAAATACGTAACCACACAAGCAAACTGCTAACAAGCTTCTCTGTGCTCCCACTCCGCTGACACAGCTGCAGGCAACAATTGAGCAGGTGCAACCAAGCTTTTGAGAATTCCTGCCTGTTGCCCAGGAACCACAGCACCACATGGTTGAGATCTTAAACAGGTGCAAACATTTTTTTTCCATTTGTCTAGTGCTTGAGACAGTGCAGCAGACAGTACATCTGCAACCACTCCTTACCTAAAGCAACCCCCATGGAAAATAAACTAAAAAACAGCAAAAAAAGTTTGAAAATAAAGCAATAATGTCAAGTACATAGTGGATTTTCAATAGTCTGACCCCACATCATAAGTTGTTTAATAGTACATTTCTATAAAATACTCTTTAATCTTCACCAAATGAAAGCGTTGTAATTAAAATTATTCTGCCTCATCAAATCTTAGAAATGTTTATTTGATTCTTACAATAAAATGAAATGCAATGGATGTATAAAATATACTGTTCTTTGAAGCTGTCAATACTTGTAAGTACAGTATTCAAAATTAACATTTTTATATTATGAAATCTGTAAGCAATTTTAATACACAAAAATGTAGTAACTTGTCAGTTAATCCACAGATTTACATAGTTATAGGTAATTCATATACATACCTGTGCAGCTATGGGGCACAAACAGACTTGAATTTATCAGGTACTCTGAAATGCAAAACAAATATTGTATAAGTAAAAATTAATTTACTGAGTTGGAACTAGTATTATTGTTTAGGTAATATCCACAGAGAAGTAGGAAAGACTGCTATGAATAAAGAAGGTGAATTATTTAATATCTATATGTTCCCCGTAGGATATTTCAGATCGTCCTAAATTGATGTGTGTGAATAAACACACACATAGAGCTCCTTAAGCAGTGTTACCAAAAACAAGCACCAGCAAGGGACTGAGACTCACCATGGCCTCTGAAGCTAAAATACTTTCGCTGGAGGACGAGGCAAACACTTAGAAATTATTTTTTTTTCTTTTTGGTATTCTTCCAAGACTATTGCCTTCCTAATACAAATATGACTGCTGCTCTCTAAAATGAAACTTCTTTGATTCATCTGCACTCAGTTTGGCTGGAATATTGGTAAGGAAGAGAATGGTGCTTTTGTAGAACAGGCCACAAAAATGCATAAATAAATAAAAGTAAACTTTGAATGCTCATTAACTTTGTTACAACAGCAAATAGAAATGAGACTGATGGCTACAAGAGGGAATGCTGACACAACATCAGACATAATGCATAATGCCTCAACCAACACACTTTGAGAAAAATGCCAGGGAAGTAGGTATTCATACAGAAGACTAAGTCTAGTTGAAACAAAATTATGTAGTTGATATTCAGACCTAAAACATATCTGGGTCTTGGTGGAAACCATATTATAACATGCACCCTCCTCTCCAAACTAAAAATTTCATAATCCTTTTTGAAAGCAAGATAAAGTATTCAATTTATATACTTCTGAGAATAGTTCTTGGGAACAACATATTAAAGTCAGTAAGTCTACTTGATAATACTTGTCTAAAAGTATATATAGATAATAATCAATTTTGATGATAGCTCAATAAAACAGCATCATATATACTTCTGATGGGGGTGTAAACTGCTGAAAGGTTTCTGGAAAGGATATGTATCAACAATTCAAAGTTCAAAAATTTTACCCAGTAATTTTAGTTCTAGGAATCCATTTTACATAATAGAAAAACCAATAGAAATTTATGTAAAAAGATAATTTTTATGATAGTGAGAAACTGGAAGTAACCTAAATGTCTAACAATAGAAAAAAATAATGCATATCATGTCCATATAAAGGAAAACTTTTGCAACAAATCTTAAAAGAATCTCTTAAAAGAATATTTTAAATCTTATGAAAAATTCAAATTTATAATATAATAATACTATAATGTTACATAAACAGGTAGAGTACCAATTGCATGGAAAGTATGAAATCATATGTTTTAGAGAAAAAGAGAAAGAACACACAAAAATACTATGAGTGATTATATCTGGATGATAAACTCACAGAATATTTTAATTTTTCCTTTTTACACTCATATACAGTTAATTCTCTACAATAAACATTACTTTTATCATAGGAAAATACTATTGGCAAGGTAGGGGTAAAAGAAAAAAGTTATAAAGTGCCATATGGAAATCATAAATCTAACCTTCCTAAGAGAAATAAATTAATTCAATCACACATAAAATTCACTAAGTGTACCTACAGTGAGAAACACATTCTCAGTGCCCTCTCATAGGGGTAGAGCCAGGGTCTTTTTTATCCCACTGCTCTAGAATCTACACCAGTAACTCAATAACACATTTTTTAATCATCTTAGTAAAACTTCTTTAATTATGCAGAGTGAAATGATGGCAAGAACAATTTAGGACTGCAAATCTGTTTGGTCTAGTGCAGACAAATTTATTCACTAAGCCAACAACGTTCAGTGAGCATCTACTCCATGCGAGGTGCTGTGGCTTGCATTGTGAGGTGCTAAAAGATGAATTAGGACACAACTTACCCTCATGGTGCTAACAATTTAAAAGTATTAAAATAGGTACATACAGCTCACATAGAGATGTAAACAATATGGTTCAAGGAATTCGTACACTTTAAAGTAAGAAAAATATGTTAGGTTTATTCTTTTATATTATTGAGCAAAAATGTATATTTAGGTAAAGCCAAATAAAAATTCATGCTTATTAGTCTGTATCACTTATAAAGTACACTAGAAAATTACCTGAAGTGTGTGTTTTTCCTTATAAAATTTATTTTTTGTTATTGGAGATATAATAGGAAGAAAACTAAATGAATATTAATCCAATGTAGGATGCTAGATGTATAAGATCATCTCAGATTATCTACAGTCACAAAAAACACATGCAAAATTATTAACAGGCTACAGTTATTTATTGGCAACTAAAGTAAACAAGTTAGTTACTTGTTAATCCTCTATAAAGACACTGTTATGACATAACAACAGAGAGAGAAAGAAGATAGGGCAAACCACTTTTGTTGTGCAGATAGAATGATACGGCATAGAGATTCAATAGCAGGTCCTTTTCTCTGCGGCCTACAACCATAATCTTTGCCCCTCTGAAGCCAGTGCCACAGGACTGTTGTGAGGTTGAGGTCAATGGAGTCAGCCTTTGTAAAGTGGTGACAAGCACTAAGAAAAGCCATTCCTGTGATCAATGATCCCTACACCAGGCTCTTGGAGTCTTAGGCAGCAGCAGAGTTATGAGGTAGGATGACAGTTAAGTGCTTAGCTTTTGCCATCAGACAGTCCTGGAATAGAATTCCAGCTGCTTCTCTTCAATTTGTGGTCTTGAGCAAGTTACATTTCCCCTGTCTGTAAAATGGTGATCACATTACCTACCCAATAGAGTTGTTTATGTGGATCAATGCCACAGGCACATAAAGGAATTAGCACAGTGCCTGCCATAAAGTAAGCATTTGCTAAAAGGGAACTAGTACCATCAGAGTTGTACAAAAAGGAAGAAGGTGTCCCACTTTAAGTTAAAGCGCAGAACTAAGCAGAGAGTAAGGACAAAAGGACAGCTTTCTCAGGATATCACCCTAGAGATAGCACAATACCTCACCTGAGCCCCAGTCCTGTGCCAGATATTCACAGAACACTTCTGAATCAGGAAATGCTCCACAACAACAGTAATAGACACGACAATCATCCTAACCAGTATTTGGAAGCACAATTCTTATTACTAAAGATAAGGCAGCAGGATCAGTAATGTGTGCACCAATACTGCCCAACTTCTCAGAGAAGGATCATTTTCCATATTTAACTGAAACAATCAGGAAAAGGAGAGTAAACACAAAATAAATGCAATTACTCAACTGAAATCAGGCTAAAGTGGCATGGGCACCTAAATCACACCTGGGCAATCTCACCTTTTTATGTATTCTAAAAGACCCTGCAAATGGCCCAGCTCCCATGTAATATAAAGTTTACAAATATAAGTAAAAGATATTAGAGTCAGTTTTTCTCTCATGGTTTCAAAGACAAAAATGGATATATACTGATATTTTTCTAGTCTTTATTTCTGTTTTCATTAGAAGGACAGCAGAGCTCCTGAGTTACTAAGTGGTGTGTCTTCATATTCTCACACAGATTATGTAATCCTTAGGGGTGTCTGGATCATGTGGGATGAAGTCACTATCAGCACCATTACAGATGAATACATACTTTAGAGTGTTTTTGTTTGTTTTATAATTTCATTTCACTTCTATGTCAGCACACCTAATAATTCAGTAGGTCAAACTCTATGTTATAGAATGCAGGAAAGATCATCTTCTCTCCATGATGGTTTGATATAGCTAGACATATCTCTTGAGCTATTAATAAATTTAATTTCTAATTCACTCAGGACACTGAAAAGGACCTCACCTGAGTCTGTGGGGGTAGGGGCTCCATAAAAGAGTTCTGGACCTTAATTTAGACTAAAAGGCATTTGCCCCATGACTAAGCATCCTAGGAAACACTAAGTATTTTACACTATAAATTTGACTTTAAAAAAAAAACACTGACACTATGTAATATAAAATTATTTTATTTTATTATATATATTTAGTTCTTCTGGACTCACTAGAGATCTGAGCAGTCTATCATTATTATATTATTGTTGTTACAACATTGACTTTAACATCCAAAAAGCCAAATTTATTTTTTAAAATTGAGGTGCCCAGACTTCTGTGATTTATCCAAACAGGAAGTTCTATGAAGAAGAATTATAATTTTTTAAAGTAAACTTGAGAAGCATGTTAATTATGCCTATTTTTGTAAATTTCTTTGCAGATTTAGTCCTATGTGCTTACAAAGCTATCTGGCTATCAGAAAGAGGAAGTATGAGAAGTAATGGTTATCTATTTATCAACTCTGTGAACTGGAAATAGATAAAGGGCAATAAGGAAGGAACAGGAGATCATACAATAAACACCAATTAACCCAAGGGCACAATTGGTCTATCTAGAGCTTAGGTCAGATCAACTATAATATAGCTACAAAATGCATGAAAAACTATGTTTATATATATTTTTTAAAATTGCTAATTTTGAATTTCCTAGTATTGATGGATACCACTTGAAATGAAACAATTTAATATGAAATTTTATATGTAAACTTTAATTTTAACTCTCAAGTAGAAAACTGATCTATAATACACTGAATGTTAATAACTCTATTTCTCTTAAAATCCATACTTTGCAGCATATTAAGAAAATAGCTATTGTTTTCATAGATGATTTTGTTTCAGCTTGAAAACTTAAATGATAGTTCAAAAGCTAATAAAGAAAATGAACAAAGCCAGGTGTGGTGGCGCACGCTTGTAATCCTAGTACTTTGGGAGGAGGAGACCGGAGGATCCGGGTTCGTGGCCAGCCTCAGCTCTCTCGCTCTCTCTCTCCCTGTCTCTCTCTCTCTCTCTCTCTCTCTCTCTCTCTCTCTCCTTAGTGAGGCCCTCTGCAACTTCGTGAGACCCGGTTTCAAAATAAAGTATAAAAAATAGGGCCGGGGGCGTAGCGCGGAGGTAGAACGCCTCTGGGTTCAATCCCCAGTACCGCAAAAAAGACAATGAACAAAACTAAAATTTTGGTAAGTATTAAAATTATATTTTCAAAGTACTGTCAATTTGGAGTTATGATTATCAAATGAACCATGTATTCTCAAGAAATGTGAAAATCCTAGTGGTCTGCTTGTACACTTCACTGGAGTTTTAGTTTTTATGTTACCTCTTCCAAAGTCTGACCTCCTGTGCTTAATCTTGTCATAATAATCACCACACCATGTTGCAACTGTCTTTCACATGATACTATAAACTTGAGGACAAGGGTTTTGTCTTATTCGCCATTACATCTTTATTCCTTAACACAGTATATAATATGAAGTAGGTATGCCTTAAATATTGGTTAAAGGAAATATTGGTTGGTTCCATAATTTGGCTTTGTAAATTATGCTCCAATATACATGAGTATTCACGTATCACCATAGTATTCTAATTTTAATTCTTTTAGAAAAATACTGATGGGTTGCATAGGTGGATCATATGGTGGTTCCATCCCTAGTCTTTTGAGGAACCTCAACACTGATCTCTATAGTGGTAGTACTAATTTATAAATTTACCAACAGTGTATAAGAATTTCTATTTCCTCACATCCTTGCCAGCATTTATTATTATTTGTACTCTTGATGATTGCCATTCTAACTGGAGTTAGATAGAATCTCAGTGTAATTTTGATTTTCGCTTCCCTCATTGCTTATAATATTGAACTTTTTTCATATATTTGTTGGCCATTTGTATTTCTTCTTTTGAGGAGTATCTATTCAATTCAATTGCCCATTATGACCAGATTATTTTATTTTTTTAGTTTTAAGGTTTTTTGAATTCTCTATATATTCTAGATATTAGTCCTATCAGAGGAAGAGGTAGAAAAGATTTTCTCACATTCTGTAGGCTCTCTCTTCAGACTTGATTATTTCCTTTGCTGCAGAGAAGCTTTTTAATTTAATATCACCCCATTAATTGATTCTCAATTTTATTTCCTAAGCTTTGGGGTCTTATTAAAGAAGTCTCTACCAATCCCTATATGTTGGAGAGTTGGTCCTATGTTTTCTTCTAGCAACTGCAAAGTTTCTAGTATAATTTCTAGGTCTTTGATTCATTCTGAGTTGGCTTTTGTGCAGGGTGAGAGACAGTCTAATTTCAATTCTTTTAACTACTGATATCCAGTTTTCCCAACACCATTTGTTGAAAAGGCTGTCTTTTCTCCAGCAAATGTTTTAGTACCTTTGTCAAAAATCAACTAGTTATAAGTATGAGGGAATCTCTAGGGAAACTTATAAACCCTCTCTAACATTCATGTTCACCATATTTTAAATGATGAGGTTTTATCTAATGAGCAGTATTATTATGTTGATTTAATGAGATTGTATGTATGAAAGCAGATGCTAGTGTAATTTATGTCATTTAGGAGAAAGGGCTCACTATGAATTAGTCCTTTTACAATGACCATCCAGTTTCTGCAGCAAAATAGAGACATAATTTGACCAAAAATCCAGAATAAAACATTTTAGATAGAGAAAAATTTAAGAAAATAAAGTATAAGGCAGAGTAGTGGGACTATCATAGCAGTTAGATATGGAAAATATTTTAATATGACAGAAAAAATTCCCCAAGAAATCTATTAGCTTTTCCCTTCATTGACACAGCCTTTCCCTCAAATAAATAAAATAATTTGTACTTTTATTGTTAGGAGAAAAATCAACTGAAATGTACATTAAACACATATTAGAGGTTTAATATTCTTCACATGATTTCACCTACTGGAAACTCAGCCTGTGTAAATATAGCTATGAACTTTATTATTTACTATGATAAAGTAATAGCATATCATTCTCTATGTATGAACTGCAGAGTTATAAAAGGCAAATGTGTACTTGCTCATTAAGTACTATTACAAGGCAACAGGAAAAGACTTAGAACAATTCTTTCCATTTTGTGCATATCAGTCAGTGGCTACCAACACTGCAAGAGAAACTTGGCACAGGTTGAATATCCCTTATCCAAAACATATGGGACCAGAAGTGTATCATATTCAGATTTGGGATGGGGGTGGAATATTTACATATATGTAATGAAATATCTTGGGGATAGGGCGCAACTCTAAAGACAAAATCTATTTGTTTCAAATACACCTTAAACACATAGCCTAAAGGTAATGTTATACAACATTTTCAGTGTTTGTGTTTTGACTATGACCTATCACATGAGCTCAGGTGTATAATTTTCCATTTTCCATCATGGTAGAGCTTAAAATGTTTCAGATTTTAGAGAATTTTGCATTTTCAGATTAAGGATGCTCAACTTATACCATGAAAATTTTATTAGATATTCTCTTTTTTCATACATAGTTGCTTTCAGTATTCTCACTAATTTAGTCAAACTTATATAAGTTCCCTTATTAAAATTGTTTCCTGCTGTCTAAACCATTGTGGTGTGTGTGTGTGTGTGTGTGTGTGTGTGTGTGTGTGTGTTATTTGGTCAGTTATTAGTTAAAGAAAGAGGATAAGAGCCGGGTGTGGTGGCGCATGCTTGTAATCCCAGTACTTGGGAGGCTGACACAGGAGGATCTGGGTTCGCGGCCAGCCTCAGTTACTTAGTGATCCCCTCCACAACTTAGTGAGACCCTGTTTCAAAATAAAGAATAAAAAATAGGGTTCGGGGTGTAGCTCAGAAGTAGAATGCCCCTGGGTTCAATCCCCAGTACCTCAAAAGAAAAAAAAAAGAAAGAGGATAAGAAGTCTTAGTTGCACTACCTACCCAAAGTAATCACCATGCTCCCATGGTTCTTGGGGACGATCTACCTGGTGAGAAAAAGTTCATCAAGATTTCATTTGGCCGGGTGTGGTGGCACACGCTTGTAATCCCAGTACTTTGGGAGGCGGAGACCGGAGGATCTGAGTTCACGGCCAGCCTCAGTGCTCTCTCTCTCTCTCTCCCTGTTTCTCTCTCTCTCTCTCTCTCTCTCTCTCTCTCTCTCTC
>PVJS01041719.1:0-17845 GCA_004027185.1 Glis glis
CTTTTATTTAGTTACTCTGTGTGTGTGTACACATGTGCTTGTGCATGTGTAAAAGATACCATCATTTCATAAATAAGTTTTACATTTATTTTAATCTTTGAAAAGATATCTTTATATGTTTTTCATGGCCTTAAATTGTTTCCTATATTATCATGTTAAGGAGATAATAGTAGTAGGAATAGTACCTTATTGCATATATGCATTTGCCTTTTGTCAATCTTGTTTTGGGTTTTTTTGTATCAAACTTGTTTTGTTTTTTTTGTATCAAACTTGTTTTGGGTTTTTTGTTTGAGAAGCTGTCAGTCAGAGTACTTTTAATACTGTGCCCGCAGCTTCACTGTGTGATGCTGTAGATTCCATTCTGAAGCTGAGCTACCTGATCCAGGTACTAGAGCTGCCACTTGTTAACTTTGACCTTAGATGAGTTTCTTAGAGTTTCTGTGACAGTTCCTCTGTGAGGTGGGAACAGATCTTTCTCTAATTGTATGTTTTGTTGCCATATGAGTTAGTACTTGTAAGCATTCACAATAATGCTTATTACATGGGAAATGTTCAAAACCATTAGTGTTGCTATTATCATCATCATCCCGTTTTTTAGCTCACATCTGTTTTTAAAGTTGCCATGGACTTTGTCATTGCCAAAGATTCTATTCATGCTCCACCTGTTCATCAGTAATTAGATTTCATTTGGTGTGTAGAGCATATCTAGCCTTTGTATATAGGCAATCTTATCTTGAATTTTTTCATTTGCATATTTCTTTTTTCTTGTGCAAAATTTAAAATACTCAGCTACTTAGTGAGGCCATCCGCAACTTAGACCCTGTTTCAAAATAAAGAATAAAAAAAATAGAGCTGGGAGTGTAGCTTGGAGGTAGAATGCCCCTGGGTTCAATCCCCAGTACTGCAAAAAAAAAATTGGTTAGCCATAGTTCGTTTATAAAGTACTTTCGTTTTTCTATAGTACATTTAAAGTTCCTTAAACATAACATGTTGAGTTTTATTTGAATTTTATTGATGTTTAAGATTTCAATTCTCTTGGTCTATTGTAATTCTTCCTATCTAGATGTCTCATGTATTTCTTGCTATACTAAACTAATATTTAAATGCCTAATTTTATAAGGAACAGAACTTCATGCACTTCATCACTGTTACTTATGACACTTATGTTTTTCACAAATACTGCCCTTCATTACGAGTCATTCCCTGCTTTTGGTCATATGCTTCTTAAGGTTACTTATGTCCTCCTGCTGGTCTTTGTGAAGTCAGCATTTATTAATGTTTTATCAAATGTACATTAATTTTTATTTGTTCATAACTGCTAATATATGCTTATATGTATAGTAAGAGCACTGTTTACTTTATGTCTGTTTCATGTTAGGGATTGTGTGTTATGAGGTCAAATGATAGGATTTTAAATAATTGGGCAAGTCCAGTAGAAGAGACACTGTTATTTTTAGATAAGATGGAATGGATTTAGCCTAAAAATCTAACATATGGAGCTGGGGGTATAGCTCAATCATAGAGCAATTGCCTAGCATGCATGAGGTCATGGGTTTGATCCCTAGCATTACATAACAAAACAAAACAAAACACTAATATATGAGATTTGTAAATACCTATTTTAAAAATATATTATGTAGCCGGGTATGGTGATACATGCCTGTAATCCCAGCACTTGGGAGGCTGAGACAGGAGGATTGCAGGTTCTAGATCAGTGGGTACTAACTTAGTGAGACCCTGTTTCAAAAAAATAGAAAATAAAATAGGGCTGGAGGTGTAGCTCAGAGGAAGAACACCTCTGAGTTCAATTTCCAGTACCACCAAAATAAAAAAATTAAAATAAAATTATAGTATGTAATTATTTTGATTGTTATTTTTAAAAATGTTGGCATTGAAACATAACATGAATAGTGCTCTTACTATGTGTATTAGTGTATATTAGGAGTTATTACGAACAAGTCAAAATTAATATGTGAGACATTACACAGCCACTTTAAAGCAGCAGCCATTTTAAAGTTCAGTGATATTTAGTGCATTTGCCAATTGTGCAGCTACCTCCTCTGTATGGTTCCAGAACACTTCAAAGGCAAACCTTTTACCCATTAAGCACTTTCTCCAAATTTTCCCCTGTCCCATCCCTGGAAACCACCAATCTGTATTCTGTCTCTGTGGATTTTTCTGTTCTGGATATTTCATATTCTTTTCAATATTGCTTTGGCTATTTGGTGTCCTTTTGCAGTTTCACATGAATTTGAATCATTTCTATTTCTCAAAAAGGTCATTGGAATTTTGGTTGTGCTTGCATGTAATTTTTTAGATGGCATGGTAAATATTACCATCTTACAAATATGAAGGCTTCCAGTTCATAAATATGGAATGTTTTTTCCATTTATTCAAATCTGCTTCAGTTTCCACGAGCAGTGTTTTATAGTTTTCAGTTGATATCTTTCGGCCTCTTGGCTAAATGTTTTTCTAGGTATTCTTCAGGTGTTTCAGATGTTATAAATTGTTTTCATAACTTCCATTTCAGATTGTACATCATTGGTGTATAGAACAATAACTGATTTTCCTGTGTTCATATTCTGCAACTTTGCTGACATCCTTTGTAGCACTAATATTATTATTTGGGTGGATGTTATGGGCTTTTCTATATTAGTGCTATGTCAAATACAAGTAGAGATCAGTTTCCTTTTTCCTCTCAATTTGTACTCTTTTTCTTTCCTTTTCTTGCCTAATTCCTCTAGATAGAACTTTCAATACAAAGTTGGATAATCCAAAGTTGGATAGTGGTGATAACTGGGCAGTTGTATCTTGTTCCTTCTCTAGGGGGAAAGCTTTCATTCTTCCCCATTGAATATAATATTACCTGTGTGTTTTTCATGACTAATGGTTGTCAATTGGGGGAAATTCACTTCTGTCTTTAATATGAGTGTTTTTTAATCATGAAAGGGTCTGAATTTTTTCAAGCTTTTTTTTTTCTGTATACAATGATAATTATATAGTTTTTTGCCTTCATTCCTATTAGTGTGGTATTTTACATTTATTTTTGCATGTTGAATTCTTGGAATAAGTTCCACTTGTTTATGATGTATAATCATGTTAATATGCTGTTCTATTTGGTTTGCTAGTATTTTGTTGAGGATGTTTGTATATTCATCAAAGATATTGGTTCTGTAGTTTTCTTTTCTTGTGATATCTTTGATGACTTTGATACCATTAAAGCTGACTTCAGAATGAATTAAGAAATGTTTTGTACTATTTTATATTTTGTGGATCAGGGCTAGTAGTTGTAACAAACTCCCTTCACTGTGAATGGCTTAATTTATCCCTCATCTTCAAAGTACAGTATTAGTGGAGATAGCATTGGTTGACAAATTTCCTTTTCTGTTAGCATTTTAAGTATGCCATTCCATTGTCTTTGGACTCTATGATTTCTGTTGGGAAATTGAGTGGATTTCAAGATTGTCTGTCTTTGTCTCTCAACATTTTGGTTTCACAAATGCTCCTCCATTTACCGTGATTTATATATCCTGATAAACCCATAGGAAGTTGAAGATGCATTTAATACATCTAACCTACTAAATTTCACAGCTCAGAAACATAGTACACTCTAGAATTTGGTTGTTTACCCTCTTGAAGTTATAGCTGACTAGAAGCTGCCACTAGCTGCTGGTGACCAGCAGCATAAGAGAGTATCATTCCGCGTATTGCTTCCCTATGAAAAAGTTCAAAATTTGAAGTATGATTTCCACTGAATGTTTCACTTTTGCATCATCATAAAGTGGAGAAATTGTAAGTCATTGTAAGTTGAGGACCATCTGTAATTTATCATAGTGTGGATTTGAGTTTATCCTATTTGAAATTCATTGAGTTCTTATGTGTAGATTCATATTTGTTTTATTTTTAAGAGTTATTTGACTATTATTTATTCAAATATCCCTTCTACTCTCGTTTTCTCCTCTCTTTCTGGGACTCACATTGTTCATATGCTGGCTCACTTGATGTTGTACAGGTTTCTTAGGCTCTGTTCATTATCTTAAATCTTTTTTTTTTTCCTGTTCTTTAGACTGGGTCATTGCAATTGACCTATCTGTAAGTTTGCCAGTTCTTTACAATTCTGTGTAATGAAATCTGCTGTTGAACCCAAGATATTTTATTTTCGTTATTTTGTTTTTCTGTTCTAGAATTTCTATTTTGTTCCTTTTTATAATCTCTATCTCCTTTAAAATATACTTTTATTGATGCATTGTAATTATACACCATAATGAGGTATAGAGTGGTAGGAACATTCATGCACACAGCACTCGGTGTGTTTCCCTTCAGATATCTTTTTATTGATGTTCTCTATTTGCTTAAACATTGTTCTAGCTTCCACTAATCCTTTGTCTATCATTTTCTTTAGCTCTTCAGCCATATTTAAGATAATTGATTGAAGGTGTTTTTTTACTAAGTTCAATGTCTGTGCTTCCTTGAGGACGGTTTGTGTAAAGTTCATTTTTGTATAGGTCATAATTTATTATGGTATTGTTTGTTTTACCTCATAACTTTTTGCTAAAAACTAGACCTTTTTAACAATGTTGAAACTTTGGAAATTATAATCTCCCAGGACTTGTTGTTTCTTGTTGATTGCTACTGTGTATTTATTTCTCTCAACTAAATTTTGTTTGGTGTGTTTTATTTAGTTGTATATATTTAAGGTGTATAGCATGATGCATTGGTATACATATAAATAGTGAAATGATTATTGTAGTCAAGCAAATTAACATACCCATTACCTCACATAATCTTTTTTAAACTTTTTTATGAGAACCTACTTTCAGCACATTTCCAGTTTACAATATAATATTATTAACTCTAGTCTTCATACTGTATGTTAGAGTGCTAAGGGGGGCAATGTGATCAGTTTCTGAGGATCAGAGACATGGGATTCTCTGAATGTAATTCAGAGGTATTACTGGACAATAGTTAGTGCAGACCAGATAGTGTTGGAGTCTGAGATTGTTGTAGTTTCCCAGGTCTGTGACAATGCTACAGGGAAAGTATAGAATAAGGGATCCTTGTGGGCACAGCTTTAAGCCATCAGATTGGCAGCCTAGATGTTGAAAATAAAGAAGCCTTTGGGAGACTATGCTAGGCAAAATCAACAAGGCCTGTGCAATGTTACACACAATCCCAGTGTCCCTGATGCTGAAGACAAAGTATAACCCAACTTAGGGCTGATTAACTGTAGCTAAGTGAACTTCCAGAACAGCTGACCCACAGGTGACAGGGAGCTCCCACACTTGTGCTCAGTCCATTGGTGTCCTGGCACAGTGAGGGTCAGTGGGAAAGGTGGAGGAGCATTTCTGCCACATGTTCCACCCAACATGTGAATTTGTCATGTGTTCACCATGAATAGGTCAAAGCCCAGGACCGACTAGTGCAGTGACACTATGGCATACCGAGGGCTTCCATGTTCCTCTCTGATATTATTTAATTTATGTCTGTTGTGACTTTTATTGTTTTCTTCCTTCTTCTAATGTCAGGTTGAATCTAGGTCCTTGAGGTGCAGCATTAGTTTGCTTAGTTGAGGTTTTTGTTTCTTTTTTGATGTAGGTACTTATTGCTTTAAACTTCTCTCTTAGGGCTGCTTTTATTGCATCACATAGGTTTTTAAAGTATTTCCATATGTTTTTGTCCTGAAGAATTATTTAATTTCCATTTTAATTTCTTCATTGACGCTTGGGTTATTCTGTATCATTTGGTTTTAATTTCCATATATGTGTTAAGATTTCTGAATTTTCTTTTGGTATTGATTACTGGTTTCTATACCATTTTGGTCAACATATACACTGGGTGTGATACATAACTTCTTAAATTTATTACGAATGTTTTCTGACCTCACATATGATCAATCCTGGAGCAGGGTCTGTGTGCAGTTGAGAAAATGGATACCCTGCAGCTGTACAATAGAATGTTCTATAAATGTCTCTTAGGCCTATTTGGGCTAGAGTGTAGTTTAGGTCCAATGTTTATTTGTTTATTTTGTGCTTGAATGATATCTCTATTGCTGGGACAAGGTTTTGTTAACAAAAGTCAATAACAAGAAAGAATACTGAAATCAATAACAGATACTTGCCTAATTTTATTCTTCCCCTTTTAGGTTTCAATTCATCTTATTTTAATATATGGTTTTAAATCTCATGTAGATATGTCATTTGTTTTACATATTGTTTTATTTTCTATACTTTCAGTTTGCATTACACTAGGATTATGCAGTTTTTTGTTATATCAATCTACTTCATTTTTGTATAAGAAGAATCAGAAAATTTAGGAGTTTGTATTTTCTTTTGCCTTATAATTTCTATATCATGCGGTGGGGAGATAAACATTAATTTTTAGACTATTTTAGATTTTAGATAATGTATGCACATGGAAATTGTTATTACTGCCTGTGTGGGTTAAAGGACTGTTTTCATTTCTGCTTCATCTTCAGTCTCAACTCCCTGGACCCTCAGCTCTTGCTTTAGTCAGAGGATAGCAATCTGTTGTTCCAGTAAATATGACCAATTCAGACATTATATATTACAAGTCAATTTGAACCTGTGACATGTCTTCATATCATTCACAAAGGTACTTATATAGTTACAAAAATAGTAACACATTAGAATTGAGGTAGGAGATGAAATTGCAAAATGATTGAAAAATTATCTAGAAGAAAACTTAACAAAAACATGGAAAGCATGTGAGAAAAACCATGTCAATTACTGGAATATATGAAAGTAGACAAGTAGAAAATCACATGATAAATTTAAATATAAAAACTCAATATTAACCAGGTGTGGTGGCGCGCGCGCTTGTAATCCCAGTACTTGGGAGGCTGAGATTGGAGGATCCGGGTTCGCGGCCAGCCTCAGCTACTTAGTTAGGCCCTCTGCAACTTAGTGAGACCCTGTTTCAAAATAAAGAATAAAAAATAGGGCTGGGGGTGTAGCTCGGAGGTAGAATGCCCCTGGGGTCAATCCCTGGTACCACAAAAAAATTCAGTATTATAAAAATGTTAATTATCCTCAATGTAATTTAATTTTAATTTTGTTCCAATATGGATAGCATCAGGTTTTGGAGCTAGGCTTGTTATTTCAAAAATCTTATAAATGAATACACAAATAGGAATGGTGAAAAGAACCCTGAAAATTAAGGTCGGCTAGCCCTGAGAGATATAGTGATTGACGAATATCCTGATAGATCAATGAACTTAGAAGTACAGAAATAAACTAAAGGACATAACAATGTTTTTGTTCAGAAGTCCGTAACAAAATATCTTAGATTGGGAATGGAAAAACAGAAGTTCACTGCTCACAGATATAGAAGCTGGATAATTGAACTTGAAGGCTAGCAGAGTTGGTGTCCAGTGAGGGCCCTGAGCCTCAGATGGCCCTTTCATGGCTGTGTCCCCACCTGGCAGAGGGCACAGGGCATTCCTTTCAACTTTGCTTACAAAGCACTAATTACATTCATGAGGTTGGAGCTCTCCTGACTTAATCTCATTTAAAGGGCCCCACACAATGATATCATATTGGGTATTAATTCTGAACATAGAAATTCAGGGTGGGGGCACAAACATTCAGATCTTGACAAAATGTTAGTAAGCAATGAAACCCACAGTGGTGATGCAGTTATTACCTGAGTTTCTGGAAGTTGATGTCCTATCACAAGATAAAATATAGAGTTATTTTTCATAACCTTTAACAAAATATAAGTCCAATGAAAAATAAATCTGGCTTTTTGTTTGTTATTTGTTGTTTGTGTATGTGTATGTATGTGGTACTGGGGATTAAACCCAGGGGCATTCTACTTCTGAGCTGCACCCCAAGCCCTTTTTATTTTTGGTTTTGAAACGGGGTCTCACTGGGTTGTTGAGTCTCTCACTATGTTGCTGAGGCTAGCCTCAAACCTGTGATCTTCCTGCCTCAGCCTCCCAAGTACTAGTATTACAAGTATGTGTCATCATGCCCAGCTATAAATCTAGTTTTGATAATGTTAATAATAACATATAGGATGGACAGGGACACAGAGTAAACCCATATGACATTTTTAATGAAGTTCCTCATGCTCTTACTCAATTTGAAGTTAGATAAAATTATTTTCTCTGTTTCCTACTTTGAAAAATTAAAATAGAGAAGGACTATCTGTGCAGGATCTTCAAATGATTGTCAGTGGTGCTCTGCTGAGGAAGGGCAGAGACTCCACAGCCACAGCAGCATGGTGCCATCACATAGAAGAGTGTCTCTGAGGCCAGCACTGCATCTGCTGTGTGATCAGTGGCTTCAGAGGCATGAGGTGCTCTGCAGAACAGCCCAACCACAGAACCTGGCCTGAGAGTCCCTCCTCAAAAGGTGCCTATGAACCTGAGGCCTGGTACTGGACTCTCCTAAGAGACTGTACCCTTCCTTTAACCTCTCCTGAGGACTCGGGGATTCCTTCTGAGTCCATCTGCCTCACTTCGACTCATAGGTGTGGACAAGAGCTTTGGTCCTCACTAGGATCTCTGTCCTGACCAATCAGTTTCTCTAGAAGTTCAGTGTTCTGGTGTCTTCCTGGGATGCCCAGCTCAGGATACCTCTCTTTACTAACAGAATGCATTTATGAAAGTGGAAGAATAAAGAGGCAACAGTTAGACTATGCTGGGGGATGGGACCACGGCTCTCTAATCTGATTTGTTTTGATTTACCCTAATATGGATAAATAGATTTATCTCTAAAGGGTAGAAAAGCAGGAGGAGCCCCAGTTCACAGGAGTGGTGGAATGTGGATCAGTGTTCCATGGAATCCAGCTTGAGCTCAGCCATGGGATGCTGTCTGCTCAGGAAACAGTAATGGTTTTTTATCATGTAAAGCTACTGTTAACCTCATACAGCTGGGCACAGAGTGTGCACACTCCTCACTAGCATTTTATACTACATCACAGAGCAATAGAACACTTCCAAAGGATACTTAAGGGTGATGTAGGGACTCATAAGATGAACCTACATCCCTGTCCTACCCTGTGATGTAACTGACTCTATGACCATTCAGGACACTTCTTTGGGCCTCACCAGGGTTGATTCAGAAAGATAAAAGGTTATTAATACCTCTGTTTTCCACTATAGCTCCTGGGTTCTGAGTTGTTGCCTCTGCAGGTTTTGAGTGCTTGCTTTCCCACTTTCCTGAGAATCAGTGTGTCCCCTTCTATTACTTATAATTTAACCTATGTATTCCATTACAGCAGAAATTTGTACATGTCACTAGAATTTATGTACCCCAGTACTCTGCCAAATCATACCAACTGAAAGACATTCACATACGCATCAGCAGCAGATAATTGTTTATATTTGAGGTGCAGAATTCAGTGCTGGGAAAGGATCCACAGCAACATGTGAATATACAGACAAATTCAAAACAACCTAGGAATTTAAAAGCCATAGGCAAAAGAGCTCCTGCTGTGTGATGTTTGTATAAAATATAAAGGAGTTTGCAGTGCTCTCTATTGATAGATTTCAGAATACTTCTCACCCCCGAGGATGGTGATGTGTAGGGATCAATGAGAGATATCTGTGGGCTGAACATAGTCTTATTTTTATCTAAAAACATTCATACAGAGTAGCATCCAGGTTTTTTTTAAGTTCATGTGAAATTCACTAATGACCTATGCATATATCTTTAAATATTTGACATGTATGTCAAAATTTGGTTTGGGGCTAGGGATGGAATCTAAGGCCTTACACATGCTAGATGAGCACTTCTCCCTGAGTTACATCCAGGTTCAGTGTCAAAATCTTCTTGAAGTTGAAGCAAGGTAAATAGATTAATATTGTCCACAGGGCACACCTATTAAATCTCTTGTGATTAGTGTCTAAAAATAAGCTGGAATTTTTAGGTTGAAAACAAACATAATGAAAATATAACTTCCATTAAAAAAGAATTAATGCTAAATTCATGTTAAATTAGTATAAAAAGATATTAAAATAGAAAAAGAAAGTAGAACATTTATCATAAGAGCAAACATAAGTTGACAGATCTACTATCAATATACCCCTTATAATATTCCCCAAAACAGACTTTCTTGTGAATGCAAATATTTGACTATATCTAATCACATACTTCAAATAGTTGCTAACCATTCATCAATACCATAGTGGAATAAATATCAAAATAAATGATAAATTGTATAATATTTTGGCATTGTAATTAGTATTGTTCTTTTGCAATCTTGGTGTGCAGTTTTCCATTATAATTATCAATGGATTATAACCATAATCTGAATGATTGTTTTCTACACACACAAACACACACATATAATCATACATTTATTTATACAAAAGTGTGTTTTTACTGGCAGTCTCTTGTAATGTGGCTTTGAAATAATTGTGTTTCGGGTTCTAGGGAAATGAGTAAATTAACAAATGAAGATTGTAGAAGTACACACAATTCACATATTTATGAGAACATTAGGGTATGTTCTATTTCTTAATGTAGGAAAATGTAGTCCGCATACATTAGAATCTCTGCTCATCAGAATAAAGGGGCTGAGAGCTGGGAAACCTGCATTGGTTAATACAGAGAAGTATATCATCAAAGTACTGGGATTACCAGAAACACCCAAGCAGACCTGAAAGGTGCAGGAAAGAGTTGTAACAGAGACACAAAGGTGCTCATCAGGAAGAGGACGGTTCTGGTAGCTCTGGCCTCAGGGGAAGATCTAGGGGAGCAACTGTTCCCATGGATATGTTGGACCTGCTGCTTGTGCCTGTGCAGGATGAAAACCATGGAGCTGCTGGCCCAGGTCATGATCCCCAAACACTGCACATCAGGGAAGGACAGCAGAGCTACACGTAGTGGCTCTTCCATTTGGTAATGATAACCAACAGAACAGTATCCAAAATCTTTTGTCTCTGTGATATTATTGATACTCATGTTTCCAGTTACATTCATGGGGACAGTGATATTTACTAGACTGTGGAAGACCCAGCACAGCAATATGGAGGAGCTGGTGTACCTGGGAACTTTCACTTTAAGCTCTGCCCACCTGGAGTCTCTGGGGCTGATGATGATGACCTGGAAGACACTCAGGAGGCAGGTGCTGCCCATGGATACGCCTCTGCCCACCCTTTGAACATAGAAAACAAGTTTGCATCCAGGATCACCAATGAAATGTCTCAACCCAAAAGCTGCCATTGTCTGAGGGACTCCTCTAAAAAGTAGGAATAGGGAGTTGGCTACACTCAGGTGCTCAATAATCAAATCTGTGGATTTTAACTTGTACCCAGAGAGGTAACAAAAGAGATAATGGTTGAAAAGACAGAAATTCCCCAGGATTCCAACCATAATCTGCAAGAAGAAGACCATTCCCAGTGCTAAATCTCCAGAAGCCATTCTGCCAGTTCCCACAGATGGATAAATATCTTCAGAGCCAGAGGACCCTGCATGGGAACATCAGGCATGGGCTACATTTAAGAGAGACCAGTAGAGTAATTGAAAGGGATTGGGGGAGACAGGCAGGGAGGAGAAGCAGGAGGATTGAAGCAAACAGTTCAAACAGTACTATGACAATAAATAAAGGTATTTCTACCAAGTTCATTAACATGTGGGGAGAGAAGGGGGAGCAAGGTGAGATGTGGAAGGGAAATACACAAGGGCTATGTGCATGTATGTTTTTATCACATTAAACCTCACTATGATGTATAATTTACAATGCACTCATAAAACAAATAAAATGTCAACTGAAATCCCATATTTCTACTTAAAATTAGGGCCCACTTAAAAATATCTACTTAAAATTTATTGTTATTTTATTAAGAAGATTCCAACATTAGAATCTCATTTCAAGTATATTCCAATGTATTCATCACTGGTATAAAGAGCAGACATATATAACCTCTTTATTCTTTACATTTCTCTACATTCTGTGAGGCAGGCACTAACATTATAAGGATGAGGAAAAGTTCAGCTGAGAGATGTTAGGTGATTTGTCAAAATTCCTTACTGTTTGGGGTAGCATGGGAACTTGATCTGTCTGAACTGATTTCAAAAGGTACATTTAACCACCATGCTGTACTGGCAAAGCTAGTGTGTTGAGTTCTTCCAATAACCTAGATATGTGTTTAACTTTTATACCTTGTCCTTATATTTTCCATCAAACATATTCTATAATTTTGTTGTAACAAATTTCCACTCATGCAAATAATTATCCCATAAGCCAATAGCAATTATGAGTAAACCTTAGAAGACTTTCATAAAAGGTAGATGTGTTGGCTGTAGTATAGGATTGTAAGAACCTGCCCCATGACCAAGTTGGATTTCAGGAATACAAGATGGGCTTCATGTCAAGATAACAACAGAAGGCTGGGGACATTGCTCAGTGGTAGAGCACTTACCTAAAATGCATGAAGCCTTGGGTTCAATGCCCAGTACCAAAAAAAAAAACCCGAAAGACTCATGTACTTTTATACCAGGAAAAAGGCAAAATGGCCCCTACTCCAGGAATTAATGAACTATATGATATGACACTCTAAACTATGGCGTATGAAACACTAGTACATGGCAAAATAGAGTAGGGTAGAGTACAAATCATTACTACTGTCAGGTAAGACACTAACAAGTTGATACGTACATTAAAGCAACTAGCAAAGAGGTGAGATGTGTGAGAATATTAATATAATGAGGAAAAATGTGAGGCATGGAATTCTGTGCATTTTATAAATTGAAATGGTATATTGGGATATATAGTAGGTTTTTAAAATGCAGTTATCTTTAATCAACATAATAATTGTGATTATAATGGTATACTATGTGATATATTTTTTGTATGTGTGATACTAGGGATGGAACCCAGGGGCATAATACTTCCGAGCTACACCCCCAGCCCTATTTTATTTATTATTTTGAAACAGGGTCTCACTAAGTTGTGAAGGGCCTAAGTTGCGGAGGCTGGCCGTGAACCTGCAATCCTCCTGTCTCAGCCTCCCAAGTACTGAGATTACAAGCATGTGCCACCATGCCTGGCTTACTATATGATATTTTGCTCTTTGTACACATTTGTGTAAGAATCAAGCTAAGTAACATATCTATCACCTCATGAACTTACCATTTGTGGGGACAAGAAAGCATGATATTAAAATTTTACTAACCCAGGAAACTCACCACAAGACACACTGATGACTGACAGCTGCCATCTGAAACTGCTTATCATAAAGTCACCTGTTCCTCACATGCTGCCTCCTGAACCTGAGGAATGAGAACAGCCTCCACATCACCAACAGCTACTCATGTCTTCAGGACAGACACAGTTACTGCCTCCCCTCAGCACCTCCTGCGCCAGAGCTCGAGAGAACATTTCTATTACAGCCACTGAAACTCACATGCACTGACTCTGCACAGGGGTAGAGCGTTCTTGCAGATTTATCCTACTCTTTACAACAAGCATAGAAGTTAGATGTGTGCACCTCTCCTTATCCTAAAAATGGTATCTAGGATTAGTGTAAAGCAAGCTGAACAGCAGATTCATTTTAGAATTACAGTCTTCAAGCACCTTGACCCTACGGTTTCATTGTCAGGTGGATTAAATTTAATAAGTGTGTATTACTGATGGCTGCACTAAATTCCATTAGGGTCCTTCAAGCACTGGTGATAGGTCCACAGCGCTTAACTCTATTCAGTATTCCAGTTCTCACATCAGGAATCACCCTTCCTCCTATGTGGCCCTGGACCAGGTTCAAACCCAGAAGATCACCTTTATTTGACATGGTCATTCTCTCAGACCCCTGATATACCCCCTTCCCTTGTAGATTTTGCCTGTCAGACTCAAATATTAAATCCTCACCTGAGTTCATCCTGCTGTCTGGATAGTGAGCTCCTTCTGAGGGCCCCGACAGCCAGTCCTGTGCAGGAGGAGCAGCCAGACACAAGAAAAAGGTTTGTGATCCTGTGACCTCAACTCCCCACAGAGCTGCAATGATTATATCACCTGTTACAGAGATGACAGTGTGGCCTTGGGAAGCTGAAAGCACATTTGGAAAGCTTTCTTACCTGCTCTAATTACCAAAAGAAGTTATTAGCTTCCATCTAGTATGCCAAAACAGATTTCAGCCTGTGTGGGCAGGTTGTTTCCCTCATTCCTGGACACAAACAATGGGGAACATAGAGGAGAGGAGGGAATATTGTGGTGTCCCTTGATGGATGAGTGAATGTATACCCATTGCAATATTATTCAGCCATAATGAATAGGATACTGCCATTTTTCACAACATGGAGACACTTGGAGGGCATTATCTTAAGTGAAAAAGTAGATACATGAAGACAAATACTGCTCCTTCTCTATATATAGCTTAAAATGTAGATCAGAAGAGTGATATTGAGACAAGGAAGGGTGGGGGTGGAGAGAGGATTGTTAACTGGTACAGCTCTGCAGTCGGAAAGAGGAATAATTTCTCATGTTTAATAGCACAATACGGTAACTATTGTTGACCGATAAATTGTATATTTCAAAATAACCACTAGAGAGGATTTTTTAAGTATATATATATATATATATATATATATATATATATATATATTTAATTGGTGCATTGTAATCATACATCTTGATGAAGTTCAGGGTGATAGAGGCATACATGCACACAATATTCATTGAGCCCTCCCCCAGTTCCCACCCCACTCCTCCCTCCCCACCTTCCCATGCTCAGCACAGTGATTGGCTTTGGTAAGTTTGTGTATGTATATCATGTCCATTGAAGTATTTCCCTCTTCAAATCTTCCTCCCCCACCCCATGTCCCTCAATTAGGTCCCCTTCTTCATTCCACTAAGGTTTCTCCTCCTCTGTCTGGAGTCCTGCCTGTGTCCTAGTTTCTCCCTAGCTTCTGCATATGAGGGAGAACATCCAACCTTTCATTTTTTTGTGACTGACTAATGTCACTTAGCATAATACTCTCCATTTCCATCCATTTCCCTGCAAATGATATAATTATGTTCTTTATGGCTGAGTAGAATTTCATAGTGTATATATCCCATAATTTTATAATCCATTCATCTGTTCATGGACATCTCAGCTGGTTCCATAATTTGGCAATTATGAATTGTGCAGCTATAAACATAGATATGCATGCATTACTCTGGTAGTTTGGTTTCCATTCTTTTAGGTAGATATCCAGTAGTGGTATAGCTGGGTCGTATGGTAGGTTCATTCCCATTCTTCTGAGGATCCTCCACACTGTTTTACAAAGTGATTACACTAATTTGCAATCCCACCAACAATGTATTAGAGTTCCTACTGTCCACATCCTCTCCAGTATATGTTGTGGTGTTTTTAATGATTGCAATTCTAATTGGGGTTAGGTGAAATCTCAGGGTAGTTTTGATTTGCATCTCTGATTGCTAATGATGTTGAATATTTTTTCATACATTTATTGGCCATTTCTATTTCTTCTTTTGTGAAGTGTCTATTCACTAAGTGTCTTAGTTCACTTACCCATTTTTTATTGGGTTATTTGTTTTTTTGGTGGTGAGGTTCTTGAGTTCTCTGTATATTCTAGATATTAGTCCTCTATCAGATGAATAGCTGGCAAAAATCTCCCATTCTGTCGACTCTGTTGAGGTTTGTGATAGTTTCCTTTGTTGTACAGAAGCTCTTCAATTTAATGCAATCCTATGTATTGATCCTCATTTTAATTTCTTGTGCCTTTGGGGTCTTGTTGAAGAAAGTTTTTACCCATGCCTGTATGTTGGAGTGTTGGTCCTATGCCCTCTTCAAGTAGCTGCAAGGTCTCTGGTCTAATTTCCAGGTCTTTGATCCATCTTGAATTGACTCTTGTGCAGGGTAAGAAAGTTGGGTTTATTTCCATCTTTCAGTATATGGATAACCAGTTTTGCTAACACCATTTGTTGAAGAAGCTTTTTTCCAGTGTATGTTTTAATGATTGCCATTCGGGGTTTTTTTTGTTTGTTTGTTTGTTTGTTTGTTTTTTTGCGGTACCGGGGATTGAACCCAGGGGCGTCCTACCTCCACGCTACACCCCCGGCCCTATTTTTTTTATACTTTATTTTGAAACCAAGTCTTACGAAGTTGCGGAGGGCCTCACTAAGTAGAGAGAGAGAGAGACAGGGGGGGAGAGAGAGAGAGCGAGCGAGCAAGAGCGAGAGCGCTGAGGCTGGCCCCGAACCCGGATCCTCCAGTCTCCACCTCCCAAAGTACTGGGATTACAAGTGTGCACCACCACACCCGGCCTAATGATTGACATTCTAATTGGGGTTAGATGACATCTCAGGGTAGTTTTGATTTGCATCTCTCTGATTGCTAATTATGTTGAGTACTTTTTCATATATTTATTTGCCATTTGTGAAGTGTCTATTTAGTTTACTTGCCCATTTTTTACAAAGAACTCAAAAAATTCACCACCAAAAAAAAACAATCAAAAAATGGGCAAGTGAACTAAAGAGAGGATATTTCATATTTCCAACACAAAGAAATTTTCAACATGTAATTTGATAGATCTGACCATTGCAGTCACCCAGATCTGACATATTACATACATGTATTGAAATATCACATTTTATCCAGTAATATGTATAACTATAATGTCAATTTCAAATTCGAAAAATTTATCTCTAGGAAAAAAATATATATATATATGAGACAAGAAATTAATGAGCCAAAACCTTCATCTAGGTCTTTCTAGACTCCAGAGCAGTGATAAATTATGTATAATTCATCTTCCTCTATGTTATGTGCTAAATATATATGTCACCCAACTCAAATGATATTTGAGATTGGATGTGTGGAAGGTATAATTTTGTGTGTATGTGTGTGTGTGTGTGTGTGTGTGTGTGTGTGTATTATTATATATTATATATTATAATCAGTTAAAAGATAATATGGACCAGAGGCTCTGCATTTAAAAAGCATAAAATAAAAACAAACCTAAAGTAAATGCACACCAAGACCTGTGTGCATGTACGTTTGTATCACTTTGAGACTCACTATGATGCATAATTACAATACACCAATAAAAGTATTTTTTAAAAGCCTATATGAGGGGAAATTATGTATAATTATGAAAATTATGTACAATTCATCTTCCTCTATGTTATGCACTGAATATATATGTCACCCACTCAAATGATATTTGAGATTGGGTGTGTGGAAAGTAACTTAGGTGTAATGAGGTCATAAAATTGGGTTCTCATGAGAAGATTAGTTCCATTAAAAGAAGAGACAATCAAGATATTGCCCTCCCTCTCACACATGAGGACACAGCAAGAAGGCTGCCATAAGAAACACAGGAGGAGAGTATAACGCAAGAAATTAGGGGCCAGAGTCTTGAAGTGCACTTCCCAGAGTCCAGTACTGTACTGTGAGAAGTAAATCCATGTTCTTCAACCCACCCAGGATTATGTTAGTGCAACCTGAGCAGATTAATACACTAACCAAAGAAATGATATGCATTGTCTATATAAGGAAAGCGTGATAATTTTCCCTCATATATGCTTTTAAAAAAATACTTTTATTGGTGCATTGTAATTATACATCACAGTGAGTCTCCCAGTGATACAAACGTACATGCACACAGGTCTTGGTGTGCATTTACTTTAGGTTTGCTTTTATTTTATGCTTTTTAAATGCAGCCTCTGGTCCATATTTGCTGGGCCCTCTACCCAGTGCCATGAAAGGGCCTGGTGGACTGGCAGAAGCCTGCTCTGTAGTACCGGGCCTCTCCCACGTGGCAGTAATTCAGCATATTAATGGCAAAGATGGCGCTGGCCAATTCCTCAGGGGGACCTTCCGCAGGTGGTTCCGGAAGTGACCTAAGGAGGGCTGTGATTGGTTCCGTACTCA
>PVJS01041720.1:0-17809 GCA_004027185.1 Glis glis
TTTTTTTTTTTTTTGTGGTACTGGGGATTGAACCCAGAGGCATTCTACCTTCAAGCTACTTCAAGCTACACCCCCAGCCCTATTTTTTTTTTGCGGTACCGGGGATTGAACTCAGGGGCGTTCTACCTCTGCGCTACACCCCCGGCCCTATTTTTTATACTTTATTTTGAAACCGGGTCTCACGAAGTTGCGGAGGGCCTCACTAAGTAGAGAGAGAGAGAGAGAGAGAGACGGAGAGAGAGAGAGAGAGAGAGAGAGCGAGCTGAGTCCGGCCTCGAACCCGGATCCTCCGGTTTCCACCTCCCAAAGTACTGGGATTACAAGCGTGCGCCACCACGCCCAGCCCCCCAGCCCTATTTTATTTCTTATTTGGAAACAGGAACTGCTAGGTTGATGAGAGTCTTGCTACTTGCTGAGGCTGTCCTCAAACCTACGATCCTCCTGTCTCAGCCTCCTAAGTACTGGGATTTTAGGCATGCACCACCACACCTGTTTTTTTTTTTTTTTTATAGTATTGGAGATTGAACCCAGGGGTGCTCTACCACTGAGCTACATCCCAGCCTCCTTCTAGATTTTATTATTTATTTATTTATTTTGGTACTGGGGATTGAACCCAGAGGCATTCTACCTCCAAGCTACGACTGCCCCAGCCCTATTTTATTTTATTATTTATTTATTTATTTATTTTTTTTTTTTTTTTTTTTTTTTGCAATACCGGGGATTGAACCCAGGGGCATTCTACCTCCGAGCTACACCCCTGGCCCTATTTTTTATACTTTTATTTTGAAACCGGGTCTCACAACGTTGCAGAGGGCCTCACTAAGTAGCTGAGGCTGGCTGCGAACCCAGATCCTCCGGTCTCCGCCTCCCAAGTACTGGGATTATTTTATTTTTTATTTTGAAACAGGGTCTCACTAAGTTGCAGAGGGCCTCACTAAGTAGCTGAGCCTGGCTGCGAACCTGTGATCCTCCTGTCTCCACCTCCCAAGTACTAGTTTTACAAGCAGGTGCCACCACACCCGGCCTAGATTTTATTTTGAGACAGGGTCTCTCTAAGTTGCCCAAGCTGGCCTTGATCTTGCAATCCTCCTGCCTCAGCCTCCTGAGTCACTGGGATTAGAGGCGTGCATCATGGCACCGGGCTCCCTTTCCAGTTCTTGTCCAGTAGTCACTTGCTGTCTTCCCTTGCTCGCCACTCTCTAGGGTATGTGGGTGAAGTTGGCTTGAATCTTTAGGGCTGTGTCCTACACTGGGTTGCAGCCTGTTTCTTTTCTCCTGCCATACCCTCCTGGAGGCTGAGGGATGTCCTAGCCCTTACAGACCCTGAGCTGCACATTTCTCCAGAGGCCCTGAAACTGCTGGAGACAGGCCCAGCCTCCCCTGCTAGGGTGCTGCTTGCTGTCCTTGAACTCAAGGCTGGCCTGACCTCTGTTTCCCCCAGTCCTCAGCTCAAAATTAGTTACAAAGAAAAGCTGGTGGCTGATATTTTTCTACCCCAGGGCACGGAGCAGTGCAGAAAGGTCAGGCAGGCTCTTGGCTGAGAGCCTGGAAGGTTGGCACTATTTTGGTCCCCTCCCTCCAGCAGAGCTGGCAGGTCCAGAGCGTGAGGAGAGAGCCAACTCCCCTGGCACTCCAAGCCAGAGCATGCTGCCCCCCACCACCCCACTTTCTTCTTGCCCTGCTGTTCCTGATCTGGCCCCTTTTGATCAGTGATCCAATTTCATTACCCTAAGCAAGAGTCCTGGGGGAAGGCTGTGATTAATAACTGCTGTTTGCTCCCTGGACTGAGAGGCAGAGGCTTGAGGTCGGGCCCTGACTGCCCCTCACTGCCCTGCAGTTCCTCCTAGAAGAGCTCTGCCTCCTCCAGCCTTCTGTGCCTCTCTGCAGCCCTTCCACGACCATATCCTCATCATACCTCACAACCCCTTTTCTTGTTATTTATTGTAAAATATGTGTAACATAAGCCAGGAATGGTGGTACACGCTTGTAATCCCAGTACTTGGGAGGCTGAGACCGGAGGATCCGGGTTTGCAGCCAGCCTTAGCTACTTAATGAGGCTCTCCACAACTTAGTGAGACCCTGTTTCAAAGTAAAGAACAAAAATAGGGCTGGGGGTGTAGCTCGGAGGTAGAATGCCCCCAGGGTTCAGTCCCCAGTACCGCAAAAAAAAAAAGTGTAACATAAAATTTGCTATTGTATTTATCACCTTAACAATTGAAGACTATACAGCTCTGTGACCACATTTAGTACATTCACTCTGTTGTGCAGTCATCACCTCTGTAGTTCTAGAACATTTTTATCACCCCATGTCCCATAAGCAGTCAGTCCTCATTCCCTCCTTCCCTGAGACCCTGGCAACCATTCAACTGCATTCTATGTCTATGGATTTGCCTATTCTGAATACTTTGTATAAATGGAATCATATAGTATCATACAATATGCAGGCTTTTGTGTCTGGCTTCCTTCATGTGAATAGTGCTTTCAAAATTCATGTTTTGATATGTATTAGTACTTCCTCTTTTTTTCTTTTTGTGGTACTGGGGATTGAATGCAGGGGCGTTCTACCTCTGCGCTACGCCCCCGGTCCTATTTTTTA
This sequence comes from Glis glis, assembly GCA_004027185.1. Lineage (NCBI taxonomy): Eukaryota > Metazoa > Chordata > Mammalia > Rodentia > Gliridae > Glis > Glis glis. The sequence goes on from PVJS01041720.1 coordinate 2,597, forward strand.
TACTTTATTTTGAAACCGGGTCTCACGAAGTTGCAGAGGGCCTCACTAAGTAGATAGATAGATAGAGAGAGAGAGAGCGAGCTGAGGCTGGCCGCGAACCTGGATCCTCCGGTCTCCGCCTCCCAAAGTACTGGGATTACAAGCGTGCGCCACCACGCCCGGCCTATTTTATTATTTTGAAACAGGGTCTCACTAAGTTGCTGAGATTGGCCTCAAACCTGTGATCCTCCTGTCTCAGCCTCCTAAGTACTGGGATTACAGGTGTGTGCCACCACACCTTGCTAGTACTTACTTTTTATGCTGAATAATATTCTGTTGCATAGATATATTGTTTTATTTATTCATAGTTGATGAATATTTGGATTCTTTCTACCTTTTTTCCCTTTTTTTTTTTGGTACCAGGGATTAAACCTAGGGGCATTTTATCTCCAATCTACAACTCCCCAGCCCTTTTTTTATTTTTTATTTTGAAACAGGGTCTTGCTGATTTGCCAAAGATGTCAATAATAAGTTACTGAGGCTGGCCTCAAACCTGCAGTTCTCCTATCTCAGCCTCCCAAGTACTGGGATTACACTGCGTCCAGCTCATATTCAAGTTTTTGTTTGAAGATCTTTTGTATCTTTTTTGTGTGTGTTTGTATGGTGCTGGGGATCGAACCCAGGACCTCATGCATGCTAAGTCAGCGCTCCACCATTGAGCTACACCCCTAGCCCTCAAGTTTTTGTTTTCATTTCTTTTGTGTATCATCCTAGGAGTAGAATTGCTGGGTTATATGGTAATTCTTAAATTTAACTTATTGAGGAGCCTACAAACTTTTTTGTGTGTGTGTGGTACTAGAGATGGAACCCAGGGGCATTCTACCTGCGAGCTACACCTCCAGCCTGATTTGTGTGTGTTGTGTGTGTGTGTGTGTCTGTGTGTGTGGTATCAGGGATTGAACCCAGGGGTGTTCTACCTCTGAGCTATACCCCCAGCCTGATTTTATTTCTTATTTGGAAACAGGGTCTCGCTAAATTGCTGAGGCTGGTCTCAAACCTTTGATCTTCTTGTCTCAGCCTCCCAAGTCCTGGGATTGCAGGCATGTGCCACCCTGCCTGGCATATTTTTTATTTTGAAACAGGGTCTCACCAAGTTGCTGAGCAGGACTTAAACCTGCGATCGTCTTGTCTCAGCCTTCCAAGTACTGGGATTATACTTGGGATGATGTTTGTTCTCTGTTATTTTCTCTTTCTTGTGGAAATTGAACCTAGGGACATTCTATCTCAGCTACACCTCCAGCCCAATTTTTTATTCTTTTTTTTTTTTTTTTTTGCAGTACTGGGGATGGAACCCAGGGGCATTCTACCTCTGAGCTACTCCTCCAGTCCTGTTTTTTATTTTTCATTTTGAAACAGGGTCTTGCTAAGTTGTGGAGGGCCTCACTAAGTAGCTGAGGCTGGCCACGAACCTGTGATCCTCCTATCTCAGCCTCCCAAGTACTGGGATTACAAGCGTGCACCACCACACCCAGCTTACTCTTTATTTTGAAACAGGTTCTAAGTTGTGGAAGGCCTCACTAAGTTGCTGAGGTTGGTCGCAAACTTGTGATCCTCCTGTCTCAGCCTCCCAAGTACTGGGATTACAGGCTTGCACCACCACATCCAGCTCTATTTTTTAGTTTGAAACGGTCTCACAGCCCGGCGTGGTGGCGCACGCTTGTAATCCCAGTACTTGGGAGGCTGAGACAGGAGGAACCGGGTTTGGGGCCAGCCTCAGCTACTTAGTGAAGCCCTCTGCAACTTAGTGAGACCCTGTTTCAAAATATAAAGAATAAAAAACAGGGCTGGGGGTGTAGCCTGGAGGTAGAATGCTCCTGGGTTCAATCCCCAGTACCGCAAAAAAAAAAAAAAAGAAAGAAAGAAATGAAACACAGTCTCACTAAGTTGCTGAGGCTGGCTGTGAACCTGTGATCTTCCTGTCTCAACCTCCCAAGTACTGGGATTACAGGCATGCGCCACCATGCCTAGATGAATTAATTTTTATATATAGTTGATGTCAGGATCACTTGTACTAGTACCATTTGTTGAAGGGACTATTCTTTCCCCTTTGGTATTAGCATCCTTGTCAAAAATTAATTGATCAAGCCAAGTGCAGTGGCATGTGCCTGTAAGCCCAGTACTTGAAAGGCTGAGGAGGAGGATTGCAGGTTCAAGACCAGCAGGTGGTTACTTAGCATGACCCTATTTCAAAATAATAAATAAGGAGCTGGGCATGGTGGTGCATGCTTGTAATCCCAGTATTTGGGAGGCCAAGACAGGAGGATTGCAGGTTTGAAGCAGCCTCAGCAACTCAGGCTCGCATCAACTTAGCGAGACCCTGTTTCCAAATAAAAAAATAAAATAGGGTTGGGGTATAGCTCAGAGGTAGAACACCCCTGGGTTCAATCCCTAGCAGCACTAATATAATAATAATAATAATAATAATAATAAAAATAGGGCTGGGGATATAGCTCAGAGGTAGAATCCCCCTGGGTTCAATCCCCAGTACCTCCCCCATACCCAAATTAATTGATCATAGGTATATGGGTTTATTTCTGGGCTATCAATTTTATTCCATTAACTTAATGGTCCGCTGATCTAGATGTCTGTCTTTATTGCCAGTTCCCACACTGTTCTGATTACCATAGCTTTGCAGTAAGTTTTGGAATCAGGAAGAATGAGGATATTCCCTTTTACTGATGAAGACACTGGGGCTCAGGGAGTTGACATGACTGACTAAAGGCAGAGGGGCTGACCCTGGGTCTTGGCCGAAGGAGCTCAGGTGACAGGATGAATGCAGCAGGCTGGCCAGTGGTCCTCCTTCCCAGAGGGTGGGTACTCAGCAGTGAGCAGCTAGGCCTTCTGTGTCCCCACCCCAAGTAGAAGCAGGCAGCCGCCACATCCCACTTCCGGACTTCTCAGGCCAGAAGATTCCCCATATGAATCCACCTCTGAGACTCCAGGGGAAGCCAAGCTGGGGCAGTGTGAGCCTGTCAGCCCTCACAGAGGACTGGCCCCTCACAGACTAAGGGCTCCAGCCCACAGGGACATGTCCAGATGGCTGTTGGGACTCAACAGCCAATTGGAGAAGAGCCCCTCGTGGGGACTTCTGGGCCCATTTCCACTTTGCTGTCTGGCCTCCTTTTCCCTTTGTAGTGGTTGGATCGCAGCCTTGTCTACACTGAAGCAAGAGTCCTTGGCCGTGTCAATCATCATGATGGTGGTGGCTGGCTTCTTTACCCTCTGTGCCGGGTTGTCACTCTTCCTCCTGCAGCGGGTGAGTGGGGGGCTGGGCCATAGTAAACCCAAGGAAGCTGGCACCTCACCAGCTGTCCTCACCTCTGCAGTTGGGTGTCTTTGGTCCCCAGAAGTCCAGCACCCTTCTCCAGGGCTCTGAGTGGGCAGTCAGGCAGGGTTGGGCCCCTGGTGGCCCCTTTGCGAGTATAACCTGGATGGCTAGGACACTGGTGGACCCATGTGGCAGGCTCCTCTCACCCAACCTCTTTCCCCAGGTGCATTCCTTCTACCGCAGGACAGGAGCCAGCTTCCAGCAGGCCCAGGAAGAGTTTTCCCAGGGCATCTTCAGCAACAGAACGTTTCGCAATGCTGCATCGTCTGCTGCCCGAGGAACGTTCCAGGGGAACTAGTCCTCCTGACTCTCCTCCCTCTGCCCCAGCCTCTTCTCTCGCCTGCCTTCTGAGCTGCACTTTCCATGGGTGCCTTATGCAGTGGTTTTGCCCAGCACCAACCTGGCGGGGGGTCTTGTCATGGCTCTTCCTCCGTCCTCAGCAACCATCTCTCCCACCAGAGGGAAGGGAAGGGGAGGGAGGATCAGGGACTTTTTTTTTACAGAAGAGAAAAGAAAAAATAACAAAGCTGTCTTTCCTTCTCTGGTGGTGATTTGGTAGGATTCTTGTCTCTCTGGAAGCAGTAGGACTTCCCCCTGTACACACACAGGACATTAGATGGCCTACCTGGGAGTTTCTTGTTGGTTTCCTGGGACTCTACTCCCCCAGCAGGCCTGGCCTGTGGCCCCCACAGTCCTGCCCTGCCTGTCTAGACTGGGACAAGCCTCCCAAGGGCTCTACTTTTAGGTGAGCTACAGTCTGGGTGAGCGGACAGGTCTGTTCCCCAGATTACTCTGGGGTGGTGTCCAGGTTTACAGAACCTTCTTCCCTGCCTCTTGTTCCTCACAAATGAATATATAGCCGTTTAGGCCCCCTGCACCCTCCTTCTGCCCCCCCAATCCTCAACCCTTCAGATTTCTTTTTTTTTTTTTTTTTTTTTGCTGTACTGGGGATTGAACTCAGAGGCATTCTACCTCCAAGCTATACCCCCAACCCCATTTTTTATTCTTTATTTTGAAACAGGGCCTCACTAAGTTGCGGAGGGCCTCACTAAGTAGCTGAGGGTGGCCGTGAATCCGGATCCTCCTGTCTCAGCCTCCCGAGTACTGGGATTATAAGCATGTACCACCACACCCCGCCACCCTTCAGATTTTCTGAATGTGCAATGTGGTTGGTTGGGATTTGGAGATGGGGAGGGGTCGAGGACATTGATCCCAAGTTGTCCTGCTCTGCCTTTGGCAGTCTGCTGGGAGAGTGAGTCTTACTGTCCTCCTGCAGTTTGGCCTTCTCTCCTCCTGAGGGACAGCTGCCCTTTGCCTTAGCCTTACTACTGCCCCCACCATAGTAATCAATATCCAGCTTGTAAAACTCTTAAGGGAGGGTAGGGAGAGTCAGTCCAGAACTGTATCCTTCAAGCAGGACTGATGAGCCATTTTCCTGAAGGTTCCAGACTAATCCTCCAGGGTTCCTCTCACACCCAGAGTAGAGTCTAGGTCACCTTCCACTCAAACTGGGGATTCCCCAGGAGGTGTGCCACTGTGATGGGCCCCTAGGAGTCCATGGTAAACCTGCCCCCTGTTCTGCAGAGGCTGCAGGAGCTGGTGTGGGGGCTGTGGGAACTTAGCAGGCCAGCCTCCTGCCTCTGGGACCTGGAGCCATCATGCTGTCAGCCCAGTCAGGCCTAGAGCCACTGAATGATAAATGACAGTGACCAGGGTTTTGTAAACTCCTTTCTGGTATTGTTTTCCTCCATGTACAAATGTATATGTTATGTCTCAATTTTTGTGCTTAAATAAAGAGAAAAGACATTTTCAGACAATACTGGTCCTAAGGTCTGGTGAATGCTGAGGACAGTGTGACTGTGAGGTAGTAGGGGCTGAGGGCCTCCTAGGATGGGTGGGAGGGGAGTCAAGATGCTCCCTGGCTGGTCTGTGACAGGTGTCAAGCCTTCACCCCTAGGGATGAGCCCCATTCTCTGAAGAGTGAAGGGTGGGTGGGAGGCCTGAGGACTGCAACTTGGCCATTTCTCCCAGTACTAGGGATTGAACCCAGGGGCGCTCTACCACTCAGCTGTACCCCCAGCCCTTTCCATTTCTTATTTTGAGACAAGGTCTCGCTAAGCTGCCCGGGCTGGTCTCCAACTTGCCTGCCTCAGCCTCCCGAGTTGTGGCGTTATGGTGTGTGCCACCGCGCCTCGCTGGTCCCAGTTCTTCCTCCACTTTCAGCTCCTGGGCCTTGAGGGGAGGGATTCGGGCCCTTCTGGAAGCTTCCCCCACCTGCTCCACACACCAGCTCACCGGGCTCCTTCCTCCCTCTCCCTCACGTGGGTGACTGCTAGGACATGTCTGCGGCTGGGTAGGAGTCCCCGGGTGACACGTCTGCCGTCCGCGGCTCACCTCCGTCCTTCCGGCGGGGACCTCAGTGACCCCGAAAGGGCTTTGAGGGGCCTGGGATTTCCGCCGCGGGCGGGGCGGGGGAGGAGCCCGGTGGGCGGGGCTTCGCGGCGCTTCCGGGGCGGGGCTAGGCCGCGTGGAGCCCCGCCCCGCCCGCCGCCCCGCCGCCCGCTCGGCTCCGCGCCTGGACCTGCTCCCGGATCAGGAAGCGCCCGCGGGCGGCGCGGGATGGCGGGGCCCGGCTGGGGCCCCCCGCGGCTGGACGGCTTCATCCTCACCGAGCGCCTGGGCAGTGGCACGTACGCCACGGTGTACAAGGCGTACGCCAAGGTGGGTGAGGCCGGGCCGTCCCCCGGAGGCTCCGGGTGCCGGCACTGGGCCCCTGTGCCGCAGACCCCGAGCGAGCCCGGCTGGGTGCCGGCGGGGGAGGGCAGGAGGGCTTGGAGACGCGGGAGAGCGGTAGGACCGGCGGCCCGCCTACCCCGGCTACCCTCAGTGCAGGATTGTGGAGCTGACCGCCACGCTTAAGTCTTAAAAACAAACACACACACACCCTTGTTGGACCTCGGTTGTCAGTGGCTCTAGAACCGGTTCCAAACGGAAGTTATCGGGCAGGGTGGGAGGAGTCTGGGTCAGGACTCTAGAAGGCAGGACCAGTTAGGAGGCAGAGTGGCAGTTCCAGAACACCGAGTGATGTGCTTTTGCGGGGGCATCCTAGAATGCGGGGAAATGGAGTGGGTTGCAGAGCGTTGGAGAACATCAGGCTGGAATGCTGGCTTCCAGCATTCCAAAATCCACATGCCTCATGGTAGGGGGAAGGGAGCAGAGGAACCCAGAGCCCTTCCAGCCAGGTATGGCCCTGGCCCCCTCAAGGCAGAGCCCCCAAATCTCCTTTGCCCACAGAAGGACACTAGAGAGGTGGTAGCCATAAAGTGTGTGGCCAAGAAGAGTCTGAACAAGGCATCTGTGGAAAACCTCCTGACTGAGATTGAGATCCTCAAAGGCATCCGGCACCCCCACATTGTGCAGCTGAAAGACTTCCAGGTGTGAGCCTGGGATGGGGCTCCCCCAAAAGGGGCTGGAGAAGGGACACTCTCTTCAGGCTGCTTTTCTGCCTCTAACCACAGTGGGACAGCGACAATATCTACCTCATCATGGAGTTCTGTGCAGGGGGTGACCTGTCTCGCTTCATCCATACCCGAAGGATTCTGCCTGAGAAGGTGGCTCGTGTCTTCATGCAGCAATTGGGTAAAAACTTCTTGACCCCAGCCTGACACTCCTTCCAATGTTCTCTGCTCCTCTCCCTTCCTGCCCCTGTCCCTAGGCTTAGAGTCCTGGCATTGCTCTGCAGTTTCCCAGTGTCTAGTTTGGATCAGGATGCTATGAAAGAGACAGAGAGGAGCCTCGCCATCTGTGGGGAGTTCAGGTTTCCACATATGGAGCATAACATAAGGACTTTGTAGAACATTCCAGGACCCAGTAGGTGGAACCCAAGTGATTTAGCTAAGAAAAGTGCAAGATCCTAAAGGGCAGCCAGGCACAGTGGCTGTAATCCCAGTACTTGAGAGGTTGAAACAGGATGATAACAAATTCAAGGCCAGCCTTAGCAATTTATTGAAACCCTGTTTCAAAACAAAAATGGAGAGGGAGTGGGGTGTAACTCAGTGGTAGTGTGCCCCTGGGTTCCATCCCCATTAACACACACAGAAATTCTAAAGGGCCAGGACATCTCAGGAGGCTTCTGGGAGGAGTGGAGACTTGTGAAGGGTGCAGAGGGGAGGATGGCAGACACTTGGTGGCAAACCCTTAGAAGCATCAGGAGCCTGGTTCTTGTATGTAAAGCATTCGGTAGACCAGTCAGGTCAGAACTAAGCTTGTGCAGATTCAGAGGCAGATGGAAGCATGGGGAGGGGAGAGGGGCTGCTCTGACCTGTCTCTATGCATGGGTTCCATGCTCCAGCTAGTGCCCTGCAGTTCCTGCATGAACGGAACATCTCTCATCTGGATCTGAAGCCACAGAACATTCTGCTGAGCTCCTTGGAGAAGCCCCACCTGAAACTGGCAGGTCTGAGTCTGGAACAGCAGGGGTGAAGTTTTAGGGTTAGTTTTAGGGTGGATGAGCAGAGGCTCCCTCTGCCTGGGAGCCCTCTATGGAGTCACTGAACAGTGACAGGCTGCGAGATCTGGGGCTGGGCTCCATCACCAGAAGACAGGGCCTTTGGCTGGCTGCCCGCACTTTGGAGTCCGGCAGTATGATGGGGCTCAGTCTGTGGTCAGGGTTGAGGCCCACTGTATCAGTCTGGAAACAGTGGCAGTGTGTGAACAGCATCAAAAATCAGTCTGTGAGGCTGGTGTGGTGGCACACACTTGTAATCCCAGTACTTTGGGAGGCGGAGACCGGAGGATCCGGGTTCGTGGCCAGCCTCAGCTCTCTCTCTCTCCCTGTCTCTCTCTTTCTCTCTCTCTCTACATAGTGAGGCCCTCCGCAACTTCGTGAGACCTGGTTTCAAAAATAAAGTATAAAAAATAGGGCCGGGGGTGTAGCGCAGAGGTAGAACGCCCCTCGGTTCAATCCCCGGTACCGCAAAAAAAAAAAAAAATCAGTCTGTGATCAGGGACTAGACTTAGTTTGTCATCAGGATTGGTATCAAACTCTGACTCAGTCTGGGGCAACCTAGGAGGGTGTGTGATGGGGAAGAGCAGTTGTGGATTTGGACGGGAATGCACTTGAGGTTGGAGGTCAGAGAACACGGTATATATGTCCTACACCTGGCTGTCAGTGAGGGGCAAGGCCCTCATCCAGGCAGCTGGGGTGATCAGGTGGCTTCCTGGGAAGAAGGGTAGGATTTCCCCCGCAGAGGAGATGAGGAGGGTGTTGCAGGCTAGAAGCAGGGAGGTAGGATTGATCCTGGTGAGGCTGTAGGATGGGAGGAACCCTGCCAAGCAGCGGGGAAGAGGCTTCACTGGCCAGGAGTGGAAGCAGCTGGGATTTGAGCCCTGCCTCCTGGCCTCTTGCCTGCAGACTTTGGCTTCGCACAGCACATGTCCCCATGGGATGAGAAGCATGTGCTCCGTGGCTCCCCACTCTACATGGCCCCCGAGATGGTGTGTCAGCGGCAATATGACGCCCGTGTGGACCTCTGGTCCGTGGGGGTCATCCTGTATGGTGAGACCTCTGTCCCCTGCCTCCCGCCACAAGGGCTGCATGTGTGTCCTCTGGCAAGACTTCTCTGGGCCTCTTGGGGGTTTTGTTGAGAACTCTGACCCTATTGGCTCAGGGCCCCTGTGCTGCAGGATATCGGCCCTCTCCCCATGAGTGGGCCAGCCCAGGCTTGACCCCATCCCTTCCCAGCCTCTCTTCTGCTTCCCTTCCACAGAAGCTCTCTTCGGGCAGCCCCCCTTTGCCTCCAGGTCATTCTTGGAGCTAGAAGAGAAGATCCGTAGCAACCGAGTTATCGAGGTGGGTCTGGCAGGGCCTTCGCCACCATCATGGGGTGGAGGGAGTCGGCCCTGCACAGACTGGAGCGTGGGCTCCAAGTTATCTTCATGGCAGTGGGCCAGGCTCTAGAGGGGAAGTCGAGGTGCTGGTGCATTCCAAGGACCCAGATCAGTCCACAGCAAACAGCAAAGCCCCATTGAGTGCTATGCAGGGTCTTGTGGGGAGAAGGCCACAGCAGAGCCAGTCCCAGCCCTTCTGGGAACACAGTGCAGGGACGGAGGGGCGGATGCAGAGTAGCTGTGGGCTGGAGCCTGGGGCTCCACCAGTTCACTTTGACCCACCTGTTCCTTCCAGGCCTCAAATTCTCCAAACACGAGCCGGGCGTGGTGGCGCACGCTTGTAATCCCAGTACTTGGGAGGCTGAGACCAGAGGATCTGGGTTCGCGGCCAGCCTCAGCTACTTAGTGAGGCCCTCCGCTACTTAGTGAGACCCTGTTTCAAAATAAAGATTTAAAAATAGGGCTGGGGGTGTAGCCCGTAGGTAGAATGCCCCTGGGTTCAATCCTCGGTACCGCCAAAAACAAAAAAATTCTCCAAACATGTAAAGGGGGAGCTGACAGGCCCCTGGGCTTTGGGCTGAGGAGCTGGAGCCCAGCGTGATGTGTCTATGTCCTCTCCCTTCCCACAGCTACCCCTGCGGCCCCCACTCTCCCGAGACTGTCGTGACTTGCTGCAGCGGCTCCTGGAACGGGACCCCAGCCGTCGCATCTCCTTCCAGGACTTCTTTGCGCACCCCTGGGTGGACCTGGAGCACATGCCTAGCGGGGAGAGCCTGGCACGCGCAGTGAGCAGGCCAAAGGGGATGGGGTGGGCTGAGGGCAGGCAGAGGGGTCTCACCTGCCCCCTTTGGAGGTGAAAAGGTGACTCGCCCACAGAAGTAGGGGGTAGGCTTAGGGAACTTATTCTTGGCCCGTCCTGGTGAGTGTGGTAGTGGGAGGTGGGCCTGACTCCTGACCTGCCCATCCCCAGACTGCCCTGGTGGTAGAGGCTGTGAAGAAGGACCAGGAGGGGGATACTGCAGCTGCCTTGTCGCTCTACTGCAAGGCCCTGGATTTCTTTGTGCCTGCCCTGCACTGTGAGTCCCAGGCCCACCTGTGGCCCTGGGTACAGCGGGAGGGGGGCTCAGCTGTACCACAGCAATGGATTCCAGGGGGACTTACCCATCCACAGTCTCATGGGAGAAAAGGCAAAGGATATGCCTGCAACTTGGTGTTTTGGGGACCCTGGGGGGTTTGGTATGGGCCAGGGGCTCCCTGCAGACACCTTCCATGAACCTCTACCTTCTGCAGATGAAGTGGATGCCCAGCGGAAAGAGGCAATTAAGGCAAAGGTGGGTGAGATCCTAGGAGGAAAAGGGCGGGTGTGGGCTGAGAGGGCCCAGGGATCCCAGGGTCTCTGGGGAATGACTCTCTTAGAATTAGAACTTCCTCTCCCAGAATGTAGGGCTGGGGAGGTGTCAGACCAACTCCATTTGACCAGATGTGGGTACAGCATGGGGCAGTCACTGAGGACCCAGGAGACCCTGGAGGTAGCCGCAGGGAGGCAGGGGTGGGACATCCCTACTCAGCCCCTCACCATTCTACAGGTGGGGCAGTATGTGTCCCGGGCTGAGGAGCTCAAGGCCATCATCTCCTCCTCCAATCAGGCCCTGCTGAGGCAGGGGGCCTCGGCCCGAGACCTGCTCAGAGGTGAGCGCTAGTTCTTGGCTGACCCATCAGCCTCCCTCCAGCCTGAGGGGGAGGTGGGGTAGGCCCCCTATGACAAAAAAGCAGGCTGCTCCCCTTACCCCAGCCTTTCCCCCCATCCCAGAGATGGCCCGGGACAAGCCTCGCCTCTTGGCAGCCCTGGAGGTGGCTTCTGCTGCCCTGGCCAAGGTTTGTGCTCAGCGGGCGGGGTCTGGGTTGGGTGGGGACGAATCTAAGTCAGGACCCCAGTGACCTGGTGTCCACATGGCTGCAGGAGGAGGAAGCTGGCGGAGAGCAGGATGCCCTGGACCTGTACCAGCACAGCCTGGGGGAGCTGCTGCTGCTCCTGGCAGGTGAGGCCCCAGCACCCGCCCCCCCCCGCCCCCAGCTGCCCTGCCCTCATCACCTGTCTTCTCTTTACAGCAGAGCCCCCAGGCCGGAGGCGGGAGCTCCTTCACACAGAGGTGAAGCCCACTGGGGCTGGGAGGCTGTGGGCTTTCTCTTCCCCTTTTACCCTTCTCTCTGTGGGACTTCCTTAGGTTCCCTGTGGAGTTCCCTATCCTTGGGGTGTTCCAAGTCTGGGAGTCAAACGTCATAGACTTGCAAAGTCCATGGCCCAGATCAACCAGAGTGCTAGGCTGCCACCTGGGAAGCTTCCTAGAGGAGGCAGCAAGAGGGCTTAGAGGGGAGGCTGTTCTTTTTTTTTTTTTTCTTCATCTTTGTAGGCTGGGAGGTAAATGAATAGAGTAATACTTTCTATCCAGTAGTCTCCCCCAGCTCATTTCAATGTCCCAAAGTTAAATTAACAGAACAGGGAAGTTGCCTGAGCGGAACTCAACACTTTGGAAGAGGGGAGGCTGTTCTAATAGGGTAGAGGGTTCTGGAGAGCGTCAGGGGTGAGGGGGAGCTCAACATGAGGTCCTAGCCCTTTGCCCACAGGCGTATCTTCCCTTGGCAGGTTCAGAACCTCATGGCGCGAGCCGAGTACCTGAAGGAGCAGGTCAAGGTGGGCAAAAGGAGGGCCACATTGAGGTGTGGATTTGTGGGCTCTCTCCTTTCTGCCTGTACCTGTCTGTCCCTTGTCCCGTTTGTATATGCCATGGCTCTCATGTCTGTCCCTGGCTGCCTCACCCTTCTGGCGCTGCCTTTACATCCCACAGATGAGGGAGTCCCGCTGGGAAGCAGAGACCATGGACAAAGAGGGGCTGTCAGAGTCTGTTCGCAGCTGTGAGTCCCACATTCTGTGATAGGAGGGATGAGGGCGGGGGGCCTGGCTTCTGCCTCTCTTGCTGAAGATCTGAGCCTGCTCTTCCCTCCTTACCCCTCTCTAGCTTGCACCCTTCAGTGACCCCAGAAGGAGGACTGGACAGCACAGCGGGAACCTCCTGGAGTGAGGGGCACACCAGCCCACGCCAATGCCCAGATAGAAGTGGCACTCTGTGGCTCCGGGAGCTTCTTGGATGGACACCTCTGAGACCCCTATATCCCAGAGTCTCCAACCTCCCTGGGAATACTGCCTGCCCCCCATGTCATGTGCTGGGAGCACTGGGGGCAGGACTCTGGGAGGTGAACTTCTTTCATGAGACCTTAGTTACTTGGTGACTGCTGGGTCCTGAGCATCTTGCTCTGAGAAGAGGGCAGGGGGCCCTCTGCAGGGCACTTCTGCTCCTGCACTGTCCCTGCCCACCGGCAGCTGCGCCCTGGGCCCACCCTTCCTGGGAGTTTTCACTCACCTCCCTCCTTCACTGGAATAGGGCACTCCAAGACCCCTCAGGGACCACCCACCCACAGTAAGCACTCACGCCCTTGGAAATCACCAGTCTTCCTGGAAGCTTGCACCTGCCCACCATCTCAGTACTTTAAGACAATCCTTCAAGCATGAAAGTAATATCCCTGGTAAGGGTGGGGCAAATCTGAGAACCCCATGCTGTGTTCCTGCTCTGGCACAGGGGAGGGGTCCTCAATCCTCAACTTTTGAGAGACACCCCACACTAGCCGGAGAACAGACCCTGTGCTGGAATTTGAGCCTGGGAGTGGGAGGCTTGGGGACTGCCTGACCCCAAGTGAGGCTGTGGGGGACCCAGCACAGTCCAGGATATGTAGTCCCAGGCCTGACACTGCCGCTACTCCAGGGTGTGACCCTGGACAAGTCCCTTCCCTTTTCTGGGCCTGGGTCTCCCCATCACTCCAGTGGGGCATTGATACCTCTACAGCTCATAGCCTGGGCTCTTAAGAAGGCAAAATGAATTTCACCTGGAGAGGAACATACACACCTGGAGTTACTTGATAGTTTCATTCTAAAAGCCAGAGAAGGAGTTTGTGGTTTTTAACCTTTCTGCTCTTAAATGCCTCCTTAGGGCAAGAGTTGTCTGTCCTTCCTGAAGGAGGCTGGGTGTAAAGAATGCAATTCATTGTTTCTCTATTAAATTATTTTCAGTACTTGAGCATCTCTTCTTGCCCTAGGAAAAACAGGAGAGGGGTATGAGGAGCCCAAAAAAGAGCCATAGTCAGGCGTGGTGGCGCACACCTGTAATCCCAGTACTTGGGAGGCTGAGACAGGAGGATCGCAGGTTCGTGGCAAGCCTCAGCTACTTAGTGAGGCCCTCCACAACTTAAGTGAGACCCTGTTTCAAAATAAAGAAAATAGGGCTGGGGTTGTACCTTGGAGGTAGAATGCCCCTGGGTTCAATCCCCAGTGCCAGAAAAAAAAAAAAAGTAGAGTCAGAGCTGGGTGTGGTGGTGCATGCCTGTAATACCAGTACTTGGAAAGCTGAGACAGGAAGATTGCAGGTTGAAGGCCAGCAACTTAGCAAGACCCTGTTTCAAAATACTTGAAAGGAGCTAGGCATGGTGTGCACACCTGTAATCCCAGTACTTGGGAGGCTGAGACAGGAGGATCACAGGTTCGAGGACAGCCTCAGCAATTTAGTGAGGCTCTCAGCAATTTAGGAAGACCCTGCTTCAAAATGAAATGGGCTGGAGGTGAAGCTCAGAGGTAAAACGCCCCTGGGTTCAATCCTCGGCATCGTAAATAAATAAAAAGGCTGGGGTGTAGCTTGGAGATAGAACGCCCTTGAGTTCAATCCCCAATACCAAAAACAAAAAACAAGGCCAGGAGAAATCACAGCAGAGAGTGAGCACATAGCTTCCTGCCCTCAGTTCCTGGGGATCCCAAAGAGTCGGGCTGACTGCCCCCATTTCTGCTCACCACCTAGGGGGCCAGTGGGGAGGTGGGAGTGCAGACCTGGGAGCCCAGCAAGGCCCTTTCCTTCTGTCCCTCTGTTCAGTGGCAGGAGGCAGTCTGCAAATGCTCTGCCGTCTGCACCTCGTGTTTCTCGAGCAGGGTCCCCAGGGCCTCCCACCTCCTCTTCCCCTGGGCCTGTGATTAAACTGGATTGGAAAAGGGCATCTTTTGGGGGAGTGTCTTGTTCTCGTATCTGGCCCCCAAGACTCCCAAGCTGGGGTCATTTCCACCAGGTTCTATGCCCTTGGTCTAACCAGCCCTTGTTGGGAATGTCCCAGAGGGTTTAAGGGTAGGGCACCCCAGGGTGGCCACCCAGGAGCTGTTCCTTAGACTGCGATACCAAGATGCTGCCTCCCACGTGTGCATTAGATGGCTTCTGACATAGGATGGGGCCAGGACAAGGGAACTAATTCCCCTGAAGCCTTTGACCTGGTCGCTGGAGGGCAGTGTGGAGCAGGGTCCCAGAAGGCAGGAGAGCCAGCTAAAATCCTGGCTTTGCTACTTGACTGTGAAGTTTGCTACCCATTGATTCTTTCTCCGTAAAAAGACGAGGATAAGTGTCCCCTGGGACCATGTAATGAGGCCTGGCATGTAGTAAGAACTTAATAAAATCTTATTTTCAGAACTAGGGAGAGAAACACTTCACTTGATCTCTGGAAATGGACCAGACAGAAAGGTCTCAATAGGTGAAATGAGGGAAAGGAAGGAAGGGAATGAATGGACCCCGTTGGGTGGATAAATGGGAAAGGCTGGCCAGGAGGGAGAGTGGAGATGACAAAGGATGGGATGGAAGCTAACCAAAGGATGAGGGAGAAGGGGGGAGAGGTTTAGCCCACAGACCCTGATTGTTTTGTTTTGTGGTACTGGGGATTGAACCCAGGGACATTCTACCTCTGAGCTACACCCCCAGCCTTTTTTTATGTTTTTGTTTTGAAACAGGATCTCCTTAGGTTGCTGAGAGTCTCGCTACACTGTTGAGGCTGTCCTTGGACCTATGATTTTCTTTTTTCTTTTTTTTTTTTTTTTT
>PVJS01041721.1:0-17840 GCA_004027185.1 Glis glis
TATGTAAGGGCTTTTCCTGCTAGCAAGATGCTTAAACAGGATCATGTTATTGGTCGTCTGAGCTATTTAGTTATTTTACAAATCCACAGCATTGTATCAGATAAGATTTTGATAAAAGTTTTGTGCACATTTCCAGGGGCGGGAGGGTTGGCGTTTCCCTGAAATTTCTTGATCAGAATGAGTAAATACTGGTGTTTGATACCTGTCTTAATGAACATGCTCATAAGGTGACTGATACGTTGTAAATATACCTGAGAAACAAAGGGGTAGTTTTGATATTCTGGTGTCAGTATGGAAGATCTTACACATTTATTTAATACTCAGATGTATGAAGATGTATGTTTGTAGCATAACAGCACAGTAGCCTTGACTTAGTTTCCTTTGGTTAGTACTGTACCTTTTTGCCATGGCCAGTGCTCCCCATCCCTACAAAGACATTTTATTTATTTCACTCCGTAACCTGAAATGAATAGGAACAAGAGTTTTAAACCATGTTACATTAACTTATTTCTGACATTATAAATTAGCCTAGGGTATTACAGGAACACGATTGTTATATAATTTATATCAGAACCTTTCTATAAATATGTGCTTATTACATTTTAAATGCTTCCAATGTACTTTATTTGCTGTTTGTAATTCCAAAAAGGATATGCAAACCAGTCTGTCTATTTCATGGATATTTAATAGTGAGATCTTCCATGTTGAAGGTAATGTATTTTTTTTTAAGATTTTAAAATTGCTATTTTGTTACAAAATAGAGACCTATTAACAGTTCGAGAGCTCCTTATGTGCCCTCAGGGAAAGAACCCTCTGTGCAACAGAACTACACAAAACATCTTCAGCACGTTCTGAGGGTGAATATGTACTACATAAATTGATCTTGTGTATTTAACCTTATCTTTTTAATTTTAAAATTGAAATTTTGAAACTTCGTTGTGCTCTGCTGGAGGGGGTCGGGATAAACTGCTTAGGTGTTTGCCTACTTGTCCAGTAAATTACATTTGCATCAGTGTATGTATATACCTGCCAACCTTATCGGCATGTCTCCGAACATTTATATTAAAATAATGCTTGTCTTGCAGCAGGTGATCCCATAAAACAATAACTTCCTATTGTTAAAACCTTACTCTCTTTCTCACTAACAACATAGGAATTGTTTCTGTGTTGAGATTATTCTGTATTGCATCTTTCTCTGTGTGACGGCCACCATCTGTCTGTCATGGTGGGTTTTAATGTGAAGTAAAGCCATTGGTTCTCTGCCACTTTAGAAGAAAGAACAGTTCATCTGATCCTTCTTCATAATGGTACCTACTTATGTCATAGAGGAAAATAGTACAAATCAGACCTAGCATGTGGCTGTTTAACACTGGGGGCAGTGGTTATTTGACCCTTTTACCAACACATGATGTACATGTTTAGAATCAAAGGCCGCAGAGCAACAGGAGAAGAAATTAGTAATGTTAGTAACTAAACTGCATGTGTTGCCAGTGGTCTAATCAGGAAAAAGCATTCTGAAATCTGGAAAGCAGGAAAGTGGTGGGGTTTCCCCCTCTGTCTCTGTCTCTCTCTCTCTCACTTGTTTCTTTTGTTTTTCTTTTTCAATTTTTAAGTCCCATTGTCTCATTGAGATGCTGTGGATATAGTATTGGTAGTTCTCTTTTGTGATCTTATTTCATTGTATGAATTCTGAGAAAATTAGACATGTATTTTTTCTGGTACCTGAACAAATCAGATTCCCTTGCCTTTGCTGCTGTGACTTATTTTCAATACCATGCGATGAACCAGTGTCATACATGAAAAGTTGTGCATTGTAATTTTCAGAGAACAGATTTCTTTAGGTCAGTTGCATAAAGAACTTTTCCCCCTCTGATAGCTGTTTAGTAAGAGAATAGTAAATGAAACTCACACTAGAACTGAAATTTTCCATTTGTGTGGATCTAGTCACTTTCACACAGATTTCAAGTTGATGTTACATAAATAAATCACATCTCAATTTTATATGCTGCCTTGAGAAAATTACAGAATGCACAGTGATTCATAGTAATTTTAAATGGGACCATTTGAACATTGAAAAAATTGTTTTAAAAACCATCTACCTTGCTTTTGCATTTTAGATGTTAAAGCTCATATTGTCTTGTTCACAGGGGTGGAATTTGGAACAGTCAGATTCAGTAAGTGATTTCAACTTTGAACCTGAGTGTTTCTTCCCTCCCTTGAGTCCTTTTCTGAGCAGACTTTCACCAATGTTGGTGACTAATCGTTAAAGGGGAAAGTTGGGTTACAACTATATTAGTTTCCTAGAAGAACTTTTCTTGTGTTTTAGTGAATGAAGAGTATTGATGGGATCACTTACTGTAACTCCTGCATAAGGACCCCTTCTATAAGCAGAACACAAATGAACATGCTCAAGGAGTATCCCATTTTCTGGATAAAATGAATAACTTTACTGGTAACTCCTTTATACTACCAGTTTCTTTGTATCCCTTTGCTGGCAAGGGAATATAAGGAGTCAAAACCACAGATCAGAACACCCCACATTTTGAGTGGAGATGTATTTTTACTCCAAGAGCAGTTATTTCCCCAAAGTCCAAAACTGGCAGTTTTTTTCTTTTTTTTATATAAAAATTTAAAAATTTCCCCAAACCAGTGGAAAACAGACACTGGCTGCACTTAGTACTGCCAAAAGCCAAGGTCATTTGCACATATTCCATCAACCTGTCAAGAATTAGGCCTCACTTTATAACCCAAGGCATGGAAGTGCATGCATTCTCTTAGCTGGGCAAACAATTATACTGTAGTTGTGATACAACACATGTGGCTTTTATTTGTACTGCACATATCCACTCTACAGCCACTTGGGAGTATCGTGGTTAGCTTGCAGCAACTGCTGTCTGCATTTATACTGTTTATTGCATATTCTTTTCCCTGGAAGTGAAAGAGAAATGTTCTTCTTGTTGCATTGATTACACTTTATAAATTTGCTTACCTGGAAAGTTTGGGAAAAGAGGCCTGTTTGTCAATTGTACAACCGATTGTGAAGCTCTAGTGTGAATATTTTTACGTCTGTATTAGACATTTTCTTTGCAAATCTATTGTTCGATTGAAATGTAAATGAAATTAAAGATGGTGTACACCCATCATGTAAAAAGCAGGCACCATCTCTAAGATGGATTTAATGCTCATTTTTAAGGCATATACTCAGCTTCTATTTAAAACTATAATTTAAAATAATTCTGTACAATGAAATGGGGAATATATATGGGAATAAATTCTATTCCATTTATTTCAATTTGAATTTCCAAATTGTAATGTTTCCCTTTGTGCTATAGGAATAGGATTAAATGGGGAAGGCTAGGATTTATAAGGCCTGTATATGGGGGGAGGGCAGAGATGGAACAATGAGGGTTGTGATGATAGTGAATAGCAAAGAGTGAATTCTGTGTGTTTTTGCTGTAGCACTGAAGTGAAGAGGTAATTAGCTTTGGCTGTTCACAAAATAGAGCATCATGATTTTCAGTGTTTGAGAGAAAATTGATGGAAAAAGTTTGCAGTACTTGACATGTATTTGCATGCACAAAATAAAATTATTTGTCCACCTTAAAAGTTGTTTGTTTAGTGTCAATATTAAGTTTGTGATATATTTTAGTTGTCTTGATTTTCTTGGTGTATTTTTTGGCTTAACAAAGCTACCAGGACACTCCTTAAGTGGGAATTTAAAAGGTGACCTGCCTCATCCACGTACCATTGGGAAAGACCTGAAATGAAGGTATAGATCCAGTGAGATTGACATATTCCTTAATTCTATCCATCACTTTAATATAGAGCACTTTCTAAGTGCAAGATGGGATTGTAGATACAGTCTACTGGAAAAAATAAAATAGATACGTAAATAGCTAATATAAAGCAATGTGTCACAGAAGTGTGAAGACAGTTCTGTGGACTTTAGAATGTGAACAGATATAGATGGCCCAAGAGTTCTCTATATCAACTGTAGTTTTATGTTATTGTTGTTTTTGTTTCTATTCTGTCAACTCAGTGGTATAAAAATAAACTGCCGCTTTCATTCAGGGAAAAAATATATTTTTTATATATGTGTAATATATATATATGAATAGAGAATGGCCAGAGTGAATCTAGATGCCATTTTTACTAGGCCTCGTGTAGTTTTATTCATGACTCCTCTAATATATTTTAAGCCCCTGTCAGTGCTGGTCATACAGGTTAAAGGTCAATAGTGTGGAAAATGGAAAAGACAGATTTTTCCAGTGAGCTCAGAGAGCTTTATGAAAACTACAAAGGGAACTGCCACAACTGTGGAAGCTGTGGTAAGCCAGAGGAGGTGCTTCTCTGTGAGGTGACCTGTGGCTAGACTTTGAGGCTGAGTAACAAACATTTCACCAAACAGAGAAAAGGGAAGGAAGCCCCCGAGCTTTTACTCTCCTTCACAACAACCCACACAGTCTTAACAACCATCCTTCACTATAAGTATAAGAGCGCGTGTGTGTGTGTGTGTGTGTGTGTGTGTGTGTGTGTTTACTGGATTTTTTTCTAACTCGGGTGCTCTGCCGCTGAGTTACACCCCAGTCCTTTTTATTTTTGAGAGAATCTTGCTAAGTTGCTGAGGCTGGCCTTGAACCTGCGGTCCTCCTGTTTCAGCCTCCCAAGTACTAGGATTAAAAGGCATGCACCACCATGCCCTGCCTTCACTCTAAATATTATAACCCCTATTTTATATTTATTATGGATGTTACAAAACTTGCCAAGATCCTGTAACTAGAAGGTAGTGGAGTCAGAATTCTGATTCAAGTCTGTCCTATTTTCTGCCTCCCAAACAGGTGGTAGTGATTGTGGTTGGATCCTATTTCCACCTATAACAATGGAAGAGAGGTTTAAGGAATAGTGATTCACTGAGTAATAAGTAGCTAACTCTTAGAACACTTCATATGTTTCAGACAGACCTAATTGCCATAGGTATATTATTATATAGGACCTTTTACAGACAAGAAAATTGAGGCAGAGACCTTAGAGAATTTGCCCATAGTCACACAGCTAGAAGAGGTAGATTGGGACCTCTTTGAAGGACATTGATTACCATACTACAGAGACTAAGTGTGAGTCTCGGGATTTAGATAATCTGAATAGTTTGGAATTTTAGAAAGATCACTTTGGCAGTAGGTAAAAGGTGAAGCTAGAGATAGACCAGCAGGGAAGCCAGGTCAGTGGTGTAGGTGAGAAGTGTTGACAGCCAGATGGAGGAAAAGAGAGGGACTTGAAAAGCAGATCTGAGCCGGGCATGGTGCCGCACACTTGTAATCCCAGTACTTGGGAGGCTGAGACGGGAGGATCAGAGGTTCAGGGACAGGCTCAGCAAGTAGTGAGACTCTCATCAACCTAGCAAGACCCTGTTTCAAAAAAATAAATAAAATTGGGCAGGCTGGGGGTGTAACTTGATGGTAGAATGCCTCTGGGTTCAATCATCAGTACCACAAAAGAAAAGAGAAAAGCAGATCTGAACAATTGACAGGACTAGTATAGAAATTGTTAGACATCTACACATTTTAGGGGATTAAAATTGGCTTAAAATCACAGACCCTTCTGCTGAGAATAGACTAATAATTGTCAGACATAAGCTTGTATAAACCCTGGAGTAACTGTTGAGATCAGAAAAGAAGGAAGAGGAAAAACCTGAATAGGTGATCCAAGCAGAGTGGAGGAAATTAAATTCCAGAAAGATTTTAAGCCAGTGCAGAGGTTCTTGCCTGTAGTTCCAGTGCTTGGGAGGTTGAGACGGGAGAATCACAGGTTCCAGGCCAGCCTGGACGATTTAGGAAGATCCTGTTTCAAAATAAAAAGGGGGAGCCAGGCGTGGTGGCGCACGCTTGTAATCCCAATACGAGGAAGGCTGAGACAGGAGGATCGCAGGTCTGTGGCCAGCCTCAGCTACTTAGTGAGGCCCTCCACAACTTAGTGAGACCCTGTTTCAAAATAAAGAATAAAAAATAGGTCTGGGGGTGCAGCTCAGAGGTAGAATGCCCCTGGGTTCAACCCCAGTACGCCCCCCAAAAAATAAAAAGGTCTGAGTAGCCGGGCATGATGGCACACACCTGTAATCCCAGTACTTGGGAGGCTGAGACAGGAGGATCACAGTTTCAAGAACAGCCTTAGCAATGTAGTGAGACCCTGTTTTAATACAAAAAATAAAAAGCGCTGGGGATGTAGCTGGAGGTAGAATACCCCTGGATTCAATCTCCAGTACCACAAAAGAAAAAAAGGATGGGAGGGCTGTGGGTGTAGCTCGGAGATAGCCCTGGGTTCAATCCCCAGTACCAAAAAGAAAAAAAGATTTTATTTTATTTTTATTTATTTATTTATTTATTTTGCGGTACCTGGGATTGAACCCAGGGGCATTCTACCTCCGCGCTACACCCCCGGCCCTATTTTTTTTTATACTTTATTTTGAAACCGGGTCTCACGAAGTTGCGGAGGGCATTTTATTTGTTAATACCTATGAAATAATTACCATGTGATTCAGCAGAGTATCTCAAAATACCCATAGAATAGCTTCATGACAAGATTTCTCACTTTCTTTACTCAAAAGTCAAATCTCAGTGGGTCAGGCATGATGGCACATGCCTGTAATTCCAGTGATTAGGTAGGATGAGGCAGGAAGATTGCAAGTTGGAGGCCAGCCTGGGCAATTTAGCAAGAATCTGTCTCAAAATAAAAAATAAGTAGCTGGGCGTGGTGGCGCACGCTTGTAATCCCAGTACTGGGAGGCTGAGACCGGAGGATCCGGGCTCACGGCCAGCCTCAGCTACTTAGGCCCTCAGCAACTTAGTGAGACCGTTTAAAAATAAAGAACAAAAAATAGGGCTGGGGTGGGGGGGTGTGGCTCGGAGGTAGAATGCCCCTGGGTTCAAATCTCCAGTACTGCAAATGAATGAATGAATGAATAAATAAATAAATAAATAAATAAGTAAGTAAGTAAAAAGGGCTGGCAATGTGGTTCAGTAGTTGAGTGCCCCTGGATTTGATGCCCAGTACCACAAAAACAAAGTCAATCTCAGTGAGAATCAGATGGAAAGCAGGTAATGGAAGGTGCAATTTAAAATAGGTACTTATGCCAGGCGTGGTGGCGCACACTTGTAATCTCAGTACTTTGGGAGGCGGAGACCAGAGGATCCGGTTTGCAGCCAGCCTCAGCGCGCGCATGCTTTCGCTCTCTCTCGCTCTCTCTTGCCCTCTCTCCCTGTCTCTCTCTGTATCTCTCTCTCTCTCTAATTAGTGAGGCCCTCCGCAACTTCGTGAGACCCGGTTTCAAAATAAAGTATACAAAAAAATAGGGCTGGGGGTATATGACGCGGAGGTAGAACGCCCCTGCGTTCAATGCCCGGTACCGCAAAAATAAATAAATAAATAAAATAGGTACTTAAGCCGGGCGTGGTGGCGCACGCTTGTAATCCCAGTACTTGGGAGGCTGAGACAGGAGGATCCGGGTTTGTGGCCAGCCTCAGCTACTTAGTGAGGCCCTCCGCAACTTAGCGAGACCCTGTTTCAAGAAGTAAAATAGGACTGGGGGTGTAGCTCAGAGGTAGAATGCCCCGGGGTTCGACCTCCAATACCAAAAAATAAATAAAATAAAATAGGTACTTAAGACCAAGAGACTAGAGATCAACTGAAATATTTTTTAAACTTTGTATTTTGATACACAAATTCACAGGAAGTTACAAAAAGTAGAGAGGACTATATTACCCTTCACACAATTTCTCTGATGTTGACAGAGACACCTGTATAATCCACAGACCTTTCTGAAATCTCACCAGCTTCACGGGCACTAAATTTTTTGCACATGTGCATGCGTGTGTTCTGTATGTGTGTGTGTGTGGTTTTATGCAATTTTCTTGTGTAGGTTTGTGGAACCATCACTACTATCAAGATAATAGAACTGTTCCTTCTTAGTGATTCCCCTTGTTCTATTCCTTTATATTCACTTTTTCTCTCAGTTCCATACTCCCACTCTTAAACTTTGGCAACCACTAATATGTTCTCCATCTCTGTAATTTTGTCACTTTGAGAATGTTATATAAATGAAATTATACTGTATGTAACCTTTTGGTATTGGCTTTGTCCCTCCCTACTCAACACAATTTTCCTGAGATCCATCCAAATTTTTGCATGTACTAATAGTTCCTTTCTATCTCTGAGTAGTATACCATGGTGTGGATATGCCATGAATTTTTTTTAACCACCCACTAAGGGGCATTTGAGTTGTTTCAAATTTTTGGCTATTACAAATAAAGCTGCTATGAACATTTGTATACATGTTTTTGCGTGGACATAGTTTTTATTTCTAAAGGGTTTTTTTAGCAAATAAATTTAGCAAATACTTTGTCTGCCTTTCAAGGAAGTTAATAATTTAGATTAGAAGGTCTTAATTTGGAAATGGACAAATTCCTTAAAAATACAACTTACTGCCAAGTGTGGTGGTGCACACCTTTAATCCCAGTACTTGGGAAGCTGAGACAGAAGGATCACAGGTTTGAGGACAACCTCAGCAAGTAGTGAGACTCTCATCAACCTAGCAAGACCATGTTTCAAAATAAAAATAAGCCGGGCGTGGTGGCGCACGCTTGTAATCCCAGTACTTTGGGAGGTGGAGACCGGAGGATCCAGGTTCACGGCCAGCCTCAGCTCTCTCTCTCTCTCTTTCTCTCTCTCTCTCTCTTTCTCTCTCTCTCCCTAGTGAGGCTCTCCGCAACTTCGTGAGACCCGGTTTCAAAATAAAGGATAAAAAAAATAGGGCCAGGGGTGTAGCGCGGAGGTAGAATGCCCCTGGGTTCAATCCCCGGTACTGCAAAAAAAAAAAAATAATAAATAATAAATAAATAAAAATAATAAATAGGGCTGGGGGTGTAGCTCAGAGAATGCCCCTGAACAAAATATATATAACTTACAAAAATGGATATAAGATGAAAAAGTAAATTGAAATAACCTTTGTATAAGTTATCTATTGTCACATAAATTACTCCCCAAAACTTAGTGGCTTAACATGGCAGTACTCACTCTTGGGGTTTCTGTAGGTCTGGAATCTGGATGTGACTTAAGTGGGTCATCTGCTTCAGGGGACGCTCTCACAGACTGCAGTCATCTCATGTCCAACCAGGGAAGGCTTTGCCTCCGGACTCACTCCTGTGGTGGTTGGGAGGATTCTGGTCCTTAAGGAAGGAGGGCCTCGGGTTTTCACTGGCTGTTGGCTAGAGGCCACTGTCAGTTCCTTGCCACATAAACCTTGGGCTTCTCACAGTGAGATTGGCTCCTACAAGCAGCAAGCAAGACAGAGTTGGAAAGAAGTCAGTCTTTTATAACAATCTTAGAAGCAACATCTCATGACTTTTCTGGTACCTGCATCCTTAGAAGCATCCTTCGAAGCAAGTCACAGCTGGGCGTGGTGGCGCACACTTGTAATCCCAGTACTTGGGAGGCTGAGACCGGAGGATCCGGGTTCATGGCAAAAAAAAAAAAAAGCAAGTCACTAAGTCAAGCCCACACAAGGGGAGGGGATTACACAAGGGCATGAGGCAGGGGTATTTGGGAGCTATATCAGTCTGTCTAATCAGGATAGAAACCATGCCATGGGTTCTATGGGAGAAAGTTTATTATAAAGAATTTTTAAACTCTAATAAATGGGTATAAAAGGAAATTGCATGTACCTTGTGGCACAGCCTGCAGAGGGAGTTAGCACCAGTACAGGTGGGGCCTTTGGAAGCTGGTGCCACCTCCCGCTGCAGGCTGTGCATCTCACCTGTGGCCTGGAGAGTAGCTCTTCTGCTTGCCAGAAAACCTCCCCTGTTCAATGGACTTAACTACAACTTCTCCAATGAGATTAGGACCCCACGCTCAGGAGAAGACCCCCTTGCCACCTTTATCTGTCCTTTGGCTACTTCCAATGGTTTCCTTGGTGAGAGGGCCATGGGAAAATGATGGGAGGCCAGACCACAGTTGCAATGTCACCAAGGTACCACGTGTGTTGCATGACTGGGGAAGCGCCCCACTGATGTCCTTTTTTTTTTTTTTGTAGTGCTGTAGATTGAACCCAGGAGCATTCTACCTCTGAGCTACATGCTACACCCCCAGCCACTTTTACTTTTGTTTTGAAAAATGTTTAAAACATTTTTTTGTTTTCACTAAGTTGCTAATGCTGGTCTTGAACCTGTGATCCTCCTGTCTCAGCCTCTCAAGCACTGATATCTTTATGTCCATATCACCGACCTACCACACAGCTGCATAAAATAGCAGGAGCGCCCCTCCTCCTACAGTGCCCCCCCACTGATGCCCTCTACTGAGAAAGCTCATCATTGTGCTCACTGCAAAGGAGAGATGCTTCAATGAATTCTGTTCATTATTGCAGAGCATAGATTGAAGGGTCAACTGGGATTTGGGAAGTAATCAGTGGAAGATCAGCACCAGAGCCAAAAACTGCCTGCCATAGTCCTATATGTACTAAAGAAATTGAGAGCCGAGTGTACACACTTGTAATCCCAGTACTTGGGAGGCTGAGACAGGAGGATCGCAGGTTCGCGGCCTGCCTCAGCAATTTAGTGAGGCCCTCCCCAATTTAGTGAGACCGTTTCAAAATAAAAAATAAAATAGGACTGGGGGTATAGCTCAGAGGTAGAATGCCCCTGGGTTCAATCCCCAGTACCGCAAAAAAAAAAAAAAATTAGAAAATGCGAGACGTTCATCCAAATTCCATTTTGCCAGGGGTCACAGGTGCAAAGCTTATATTGATATGTTGGGTTTTCTGGGAGTCTAGTGTTAGCATAGCGGGTTGGGCATTAGTATGGTATTCGATCCTGCGATCGTCAGTTCTCTTGACATAGTTTTGATGTTGTCCACAAGTCACCAGGCATTCCAGAGGGTCCTGGTTCTTGTAAACCTAAAGAAAGATTGCTGGTTAGGAGGCTGCATGACTGGTATTGTTCTTTGATGCTTTCCTTTATTCTTCTTTCCAGGCAAGGCTGACTTTGTTGGTTAATTATTTGGGGAGTGAGGCAGCAGACAGAAACAGTGAAAAACAGTGCTAGGGGTGAGTTAACCCATTCATCGGCTTCAATCACATCCAGTCCCGGGGATTGTAGCGTGTGTGGAATCTTCTTGGGGACCATATTTATGTCTATCCTGTCATCAGAAAGCTGAGATCACAGAGCAACCAATTGCCCAGAAATCTCATAAAAGATGAAACTTGAGCACTTTCTCACTTGAGTAAGAGGCAACCAGTAAGAAGAGTTAAGAATTCAGCTAGAATAGTTGACAACTTGGTGAAGGTTAAGTGCAGGCTAGCAAGGCAGGATAAAGACCCTGGCAGCTGCAGAAATTAAAGGGGAACCTATGCTCTTTTGCAGGCTCTAGCTCTCCTTGCAGAAACCTGCCAAGCATTCAAAGACACTATCAGAAGGGGGCTAAGAAATACCGTGGTGTTGACCTGGGAGGAGGAACAGCATCTACTCAGAATTCTGAGCAAGAAACTACCCAGATCCATCTCCCCTGTTTCAGCAAAGGAACAAAAGCTCTAATTTGCGGGCGGGGAAACAGTGCTGTTAGGGTGTTGATGAAAACTCATTTCAGCTGGGAACAAGAAAAAGAGTTTTTTTTTTTTTTTAAATCCCTACCCCTGGGGTAGGGGCAGGATTTTACATTGGGCCCATAACTATAGTAGAGGAGGGACAGGAAAACCCATTAGGCTATATCTCTAAAACTCAGGGACACAATACATGGCTAAAACTAAACTTTAATCAGAACAACAGAGAATATTACCACCCATGACCACCACCCAACACCAGACTAACAAGTTTGTAATACCAAGTAACAGCAGAACACTTTTCAGAGAGAAAATGGGTTGGAGCAAGACCATGTAGGTAGACTCTCTCTTAGGCACAGAACATAGGGAATATCTGAACCTCAGAATCCAACAGAATTGTTTTCTGGCTAACCAACCTTCACCCTAGAGAGACACATATCTCTATGAAGGGTGTGTGTGTGTGTGTGTGTGTGTGTGTGTGTGTGTGTGTGTTTTCCTGGGGATTGAACTCAGAGGCATTCTACCTCTGAGCTACGCCCCCAGCCCTTTTTTTATTATTATTTTTGTTTTGAAACAGGTTCTTGCTAGGTTGCTCAAGTCTCGCTAAATTGCTGAGGCTGGTCTCAAACCTGCGATCCGCCTGTCTCAGCTTCCCAAGTAATGGGATTGCAGGTGTGGGCCACCATGCCCAGCTCTATGTGTAGCGCATTGAGAGTAGCCTTAGCAATAACAAACCCCCAAGTGAGCCCAACTCCTACCTAGAGTAATTCAAACTCTATATTAAGTAGAAGGAAAGGTCTGTCCATTTTCAGGCATAGAAATTATTTACCTCAGTTCCTACTGTCCTATACAAGATATCCAGCTTTCAGTGACAACAATAAAATTACATGGTATAAGAAAAGAAAAAAATACAAAGTCAAATTATCAGAATCTGATAGGAACAGATGCTACAACTATTGAGGAATTTAAAGTACCAGTGATTATATGTGAAATGTTCTAACAAGAAACACAAGATACAAGATGTCATATTTTAAAAGAAAGATGGTGACCATAAGAAGGACTTAAATAAAAATTAAAAGTCAAAAGCCAGGCGTGGTGGTGCACGCCTATAATCCCAGTATTTGGGAGGATGAGGCAGGAGGATCACAGGTTCGCGGACCACCTCAGCAACCTCGTGAGGCTTTCCTCAACTTAGACCCTGTTTCAAAATAAATAATAAAATAGGGCTAGGGTTGTAGCTCAGAGGTAGAATGCCCCCGAGTTCCATCCCCAGAACCACACACACACAAAAAAAGAAGTTAAAAACACAGTAGTAGTTGGGCGTGGTGGCGCATGCTTGTAATCCCAGTACTTGGGAGGCTGAGACAGGAGGATCACAGGTTCGTGGTCAGCCTCAGCTACTTAGTGAGGCCCTCCGCAACTTAGTGAGACCCTGTTTCAAAATAAAGAATAAAAAATAGGGCTGGGGGTGTAACTTGGAGGTAGAATGCCCCTGGGTTCAATCCCTAGTACCGCAAAAAAAAAAAATAGATTTATGAAATAAAATTCTTCCAAAAGAGAAAAGTCCAGCCCTGATGGTTTCACTGGTGATTTCTACCGCATGTTTAAGGGGAAAAAAGTCAATTCTATATATCTTCCAGAAAATAAGAGGAGGGGAAACACTTTCTATCTCATTTTGGGGGACTGATTTTACCCTGGTTTCAAAACCGAAGGAAGATATTACAAGAAACAAAAACTGTGCATGAGTATCTTTCATTAACACAGACATGACATGAACATCTACAACAAAAACATTGGGTTTGAGCCAGGAATGGTGGTGCACACCTTTAATCCTAGTTATTCAGGAGGCTGAGGCAGGAGGATCACAAGTTTGAGACCAGCCTGGGCAACTTAATAAGACCCTGTTTCAAATTTAAAAAATAAGCCGGGCATAGTGGTGCACGCTTGTAATCCCAGTACTTGGGAGGCTGAGACCAGAGGATCCAGGTTCGCGGCCAGCCTCAGCTACTTAGTGAGGCCCTCTGCAACTTCGTGAGACCCAGTTTCAAAATAAAGTATAAAAAAATAGGGCCGGGGCTGTAGCTCGGAGGTAAAATGCCCCTGGGTTCAATCCCCGGTACCGCATAAGAAAAAAATTAAAAAATAAAAAGGGGTGGGGATATAGATCAGTGGTAGAGCACTTGTCTAACATGAAGGGAGACCCTGGATTTGATCCCCAGTACTGCAAAACAAAACAAAAAAATTAGGTCTGCAGGCCACATGATCTCTGTTGCAACTATTTTTTTTTTTTTTAAGTGTGGAACTGGGGATTGAACTCAGGGGCATTCTACCTCTGAGATACATCCACAGCCCATTTTATTTATTTTTTATTTGGAAACAGAGTCTCACTAAGTTGCTGACAGCCTCAATTAAGTTGCTGAGGCTCGCTTCGAACCTGCAATTCTTCAGTCTCAGCCTCCAAGTACTGGGATTCCAAGTGTGTGCCACCATGCCTAGCCTGTTGCAACTATTCATCTCCTTGTTTGTAGTGTGGAGGTAACCAGAGAGAACACACAAATAAGTGAGCATGGGTGCATTCCAGTAAAACTTTATTTACAAAACAGGTGATCGGCCCAGGCCATAGTTTGAGACCCTTGATATAGGTCAGTGGAATAAAATAGAGAGCCCTGAAATAAATGCACAGAAGTACTGTCAACTGATTTTTGACAAAGGTGTGAAGTCAACATAATAATAAGTAAATTTAATAATAAATAAACTGGCTTGGTGGCACACACACCTGCAATCCCAGTACTTGGGAGGCTGAGACAGGAGGATTGCAGGTTCAAGGCCAGCCTCAGCAAATTAGCCAGACCCTCGGCAACTTAGCGAGACCCTGTCTAAAAATAAAAAAAATAAAAAGGGCTGGGGGTGTAGCTCAGAGGTAAAACACCCCTGGGTTCAATCTTCAGCACTACAACAAAAAAAAAAGAGAGAAAAGAAAAAGAGCCGGGTGTGGTAGTGCATGCCTGTAATTCTAGTTTTTGGGAGGCTGAGACTGAAGGATCAAAGATTCAAGGCCAGCCTCAGCAATTTAGCAAGACCCTATTTCAAAATAAAAAATACAAAAAGGGCTGGGGGTGTAGCTCAGAGGTAGAATGGCCCTGGGTTCAATCTCCAGTATCCCCCAAAGAACCCCAAAAAGCAGATCACAATCATATTCAAAGTCCACTATTCACAAAGCTGATTAAGGTAAGGCATTCATTCTGCAAATAAAAATGTAAAAAGTCCCCATAGGACTCTTTAAATGAATTATTCTTAAAGTTCAGGGCGGGGGAGTGTTTTCTCACCCTTTTGATAGCCTGAACCAAGGTTTCACAGAGAAATATGCACTATACAACTTTGCAGACAATTTCAGGTGGTCCTAGAACCACAGATTAAGAACCCCCTCCTCTGAATTAAGAGCTTAATTTTAATTAATTAATTAATTAATTAATTTATGTTGGTACTAGGGATTGAACCTAGGGGCATTCTACCTCTGAGCTACACCCCCAGACCTTTTTATTTTTTGCTTTGAAAGAGGGTCTAGGTTGCTGAGAGTCTATGTTGCTCAGGCTAACCTTGAACCTGCGATCCTCTTGTCTCAGCCTCCCAAGCACTGGGATTACAGACATGAACCCGGCTTTCCTTTCTTTTTAAAGTTTTAATCTAAGTTTTGCATTTAAGGGCTGTATATTCTTGAGTAAATCACTTCTGAGTCACAGTTTTTATATTTTTTAATATAGAGACATATTGGGGATAGCTTTGGAAACTTCAAAGGGGAAAAAAGAAAAGGTTTTCTTTTCTTGTTTACAGTTGCGAGTATATAATTCACCTTTTGTTTCGGTGCCAAGCAAAACACAAAGCGAACAGAAGCCTATTAAACCGTCGAGGTGTTTTGTCCCAAAGCAGGACCCGTAGCTCCGGCTCGCTCTCCGGGAGCGGCTCCCTCTAATTGGGCGGCGGCGTCCGCGTGACGCAGGAGGGCTGTCTCATTGGTCCGCGGCGTCAGGACTCGGCGGCTTTTCTCTTTAGCGCTCCGGGCGCCGAGCCGCTTCTCTTCCTCTAAGCCAACGCTCCCTTCCTTCTGGTGCCCGGAGCTGCTGGCCCAAGGGGATCCAGGCTGAGCCAGGCCGGGTAACTGCATCGGGGTCAGCGGGGAGGAAGCGGCGGGCATGGGCGGGTGGAAAGGCGGTTGGCGAGCCTGATAAAACTGCCTTGTCTTCGGCCCACCCCGGGCCACCATGGTCTCTGCGACTTCCCTGCCCCACTTCTGCATTTGGGTCTACTCCAGGATCTCCGTAAAGGCTCCGCGCCCGTCTCCGCCGCCCTTCCGGGGCCCCGCCCCCTCGGCGGGCTCCGCCCTCCCGTCTCCTTTCCGCCGGCCCCGCCTCCTCTGCGCTCCCCTGCACGCGCCCCACCACCTCCCTCAGGCCGCTCCCCTGGCCCCGCCTTCGCCACCTCATTGGCTGTCTCCTCACGCAGGCCCCTCCTGGCCCCGCCCTCATCACTTCTCATTGGTTCTTCCCTCCGAGGCTCCGCCCTCGCCTCCTCCCTCATCGGCCCGCCTCCTTGGTGCGCCCTTCTTCGGTCCCAGTTCTCTCAGAGTTCACCTCCTCCTGTTCTCTCTCTACCCACTCTGCGTCCCCGCGGTTCATCCCTGGCAGCTCCACGTCCCTTAAGTTTGGTCTGCCCGTCCCTGGCACCTGCACCTTTCTCTCGATTAGCCTTGCCTCCTTTGCACCACCTTCCATATCTATTCGCATTGACAAATTCTACTACTGATCCAGGCTGCCTCTATATGAGTTTATCAGATTGTGCAAAGATATTGTGCTGAGCGTTGGATATAGGGTTTAGTTGTTGGAGGTTCCTGTTTTCAAGAGCCCTCGGCCCTCTTTTGTTATGGGCATGGAGGGAGTCATTTTGTCATGGTGTATAACAGGCACAGTGATAAGTCTTTCATATAGGCAGCATAGTGTAGGATGCTTCGGGGAAGTAGTAGCAATTATCTATTTATTCTTGCCATTCCGGCTTCGTGGACCTAACCATGGTCCGTGAAACACTTGGTTGTTATTAAAATCTTGGCATGGGCCCTATTTTTAACTAGGCAGAATTGGTCGGGCTTTGGAGACCATCCAAGTGAGACAAATGATTGATTGACTTAGACTCAGCATCATACTCTTGATGATCCCTTTTGAAGCTTTTCCTGAGGACAAATTGTAGGATCTCAGCTCGAGTGAGCCCCCGTACTTCAGATTCATGTCTTCCTTGCTCAAACTAACAAAAAGCCTGGTATGTTGCCCTCTCCCAGGCACCATGACGACCCTGGATGACAAGTTGCTGGGGGAGAAGCTACAGTACTACTACAGCAGCAGCGAGGATGAGGACAGTGACCACGAAGACAAGGACGGGGGCAGGGGTGCCCCGGCCAGCAGTTCCATGCCTGCAGAAGCCGAGCTGGCAGGCGAAGGCATCTCAGTTAATACAGGTATTGGAAAGCCCTGAGCTCTGGGAACAGGCTTTAAAAATGTTCATAAGTATGTATATCAATTACAAGTCTACTGATCTTGTCTCTCTAACTGCAGTCCACTTCCAGAGATAAACCAGTGTCATTTCATTGTGTGTGTTTCTAACCTTTTTACTGAACAGTGCAAACGTGTATGCATAACAGAATGGCAATGAATGGGCTGGTCTGGGTTTGAATCCTGATTCCCAAATTTATAGTTGTTTGATATCCCATAAATCATAGGTATTAGTATATTGGTAGCATAAATTCCTAGAAATGGCATATTTACACTTTGTGTGTGTGGTACTAGGGATTGAACCCAGGGACATTCTACCTCGCAGCAATACCCCTAGACCTATTTTTTTTTTTTTTTGAGGTACTAGGGATGGAACCCAGGGGCATTCTTTGGAAACAGGGTCTTGCTGAGTTTCTGAGAGCCTCACTGAGTTGCTGAGGCTGGTTTTGAACCTGCAATCCTCCTGTTTCAGCCTCCCAAGTACTGAGATTAAAGGTGTGTGCCAGATCTTTCATTTTCTTGAAAATGCTGTTATTTTGTTCTTCTTTATTGCTGAGTAGAATTCCATTGTGTGTATTTCCCATAATTTTGTAATCCATTCATCTGTTGATGGACATCTAGGTTGGTTCTATAATTTGGCCACTGTGAATTGTGCTGCTATGAACATGGGTATGCATATATTACTGTTGTTTTCTAGTTTCAATCCCTTTGGTATGATACCC
>PVJS01041722.1:0-17840 GCA_004027185.1 Glis glis
TGTGTGTGTGTGTAGAAGAGGAGGTGATAGGAAGCGTTAGAGAAATTCAACCTTATCTGCTTTAAATATAGATGAATAAGGCCAGGAGTCAAGGAACACAGGGAGCTTGTAGAAGCTAGGAAGGGCATAGAAACAGATTTTACCCTATAGCCTCCAGAAAGGATCACTAGATACCTTGATTTCAGCCGAGTGAGACCTGATCAGAGTTGTGACCTCAAGAACTGTCAAATAATAATCGTGTGTTGTTTTAATCTACTGTTTGTATTGATTTGTTACAACATCAATTGAAAACTAATAAATAGAATATCCCTATGAATGAGATAGGGTCATAGGGAACATTTATGCTTAATTTCAGTAGAAATTGCCAAATAGTTTTCAAAGTAGTTTTTCCAATTTACACTTCCAGCTCTTACACATCCTCCTAAAATTTAGAATTTTCTTTTTAAAATGTATTCCTTCTGCTAAAATCACATTGTGTTGTTATTTTTGTTTTTCTTTTATAATCAACGTAGTCCACATATTTTTATATATTTATGGGGCACATGGACATATTATCTTGCATTGTAACTGACAAATATTTTATCTGTTTAATAAAGGAGTTTTTCTTATTCAATTCTAAGAGCTTTAAAATATATTATTGACATAGTTCATTTTCAGATGGATTATTACAAATATCTTCACATCTTCTAGTTGGTCAGTTTTGATATTCATATTCTTATTGGTGTCTTTGATAAAGGTAAATGAACAGATTAAGGACTTCTTAATTACTTTGTGTACTATTTAAGAAATATTTGCCTAGCTTAAAATCATAAGATTTTCCCCTACGATTTTTTGAACCTTTATTTTCATCTTTTAAATGTAGATCTGTAAACTATCAATAAGGCAAAAGTTTAAAATCTTATTACAAATGAGAAGGTCAAGCGATGTATGGAGGTTTAAACACCAAATATGAGATAAAAGATTGAACTCTAGCTATCTACTTCTCATCTCCAAACACTAGTTTCTTGACTGACCTTATGAAGTCTTCTCTGATATTTCCAAATCAATTGTTCTCTTCTTCCTCTCCAATTTTCAATCTCATTCATGAAATTAATTTCATAATAATTGTGTTTATACATATTGCCTCCTTGCCGAATTGTTAGCTACTGATGATGAATGGCTGCCTCATTACTCATTTTTATGGGTCTCAGCAAGTTTTCCCAGCATAAAACTTGTGGCGCTCATTACATAGCGATTACAAGAAAGAATGATTTAGCATTAACTTCTCTGCTTTATACCTCTACTTTGAACTGCAACGGGGACTTGTTACATGGCTCAATAAAGGCATTTTTAAAAAGATAAAAGAAAACCCTTATTGTAAATAATAATAACAATAACAAACTGTCTGTGGGAAATTTTTAAAAAATAATAAAAAACAGGTGTTTTTTAGTGGCTGGTAATCATAAGAATATGCATGTTAACATTTTATAGTTTTTTGTTCTCAGGAGGTTCATTCTTAGTTACTTGTACTTAAATTAAAAGGCATATCAAGTTAATGGAGCCTGATATCTTGAGCTACATTTTATGTTGTCAGCATCTCTGTTTCAGTCCCTTTATAGACTCAGCTGCCTTCTGAGAGTCATTTGTGACTGTGGAAACTGTCTACTTATGCATTCCTTTTCAGTGGTTCTTTTTCAGGCTTATGTTATGATGTGTTTCCCTTTTTTTGATACCTACTGCTTTTTTATTTTCATGTATAATTGTTCTCATAACTACATAGTTTTACAACATTACCAATGTATATTTATAACAGTGTTTTTCTGGCATATTATTCATATCTATTGTCTTACTTCATTAACTTGTTCAAGCCGCCATAGTTATGTAACATAGTTTATGGCTTGGACTCATTCATTTCTTCTTACCCTCACACATGTTTGGTGCTTTAGAATCCCTGCCCAAATCACTCTTCTACTGGGAAAGTTGAAAGAGCAAGAGATTTGAAATAAAGTAGATATGTGTATATATTCTGGGATTTTTTGTTTGCTTACTTACCAGCTTATGCCCTTGGACAATGCAACTTAATACCCGTTTCTTCATTTTTTTAAAATAAGCTGCATGTGTGTTAGAGTGTGTGCGTGTATAGCATTATTACCAGTACCAAAAAAATCAAACACATTTATTAAGGTAAAATGTTTAGCAAACTCTATGTTTTATTATCATCAGCAGCAGCAGCCTAGATCCTCAATAAATGTTAGCTGCACTTTCCTTTCTAGGGGAACAAAGTTTAAAAGTAGCCTAAGGATTTTGACTACATGTGGAATGTCATCTAGGAGGCTAACAGCGAGTCAGAATTCTTGAGAAACAAATTTGTTTGATCAAATTTGTAGTCAGAAAGACTACTTTGGTGACAATGTTGGCTAAAGACAACAAAGTGAAATTGTTATAGAACAAGCAGGTACAACTAAATAGGAAAATAGACAGTATTATTGGGGCATTAGTGATCTGGAGAATGTATGAGCTGTTTGTATGTTACAACTCCAACGACCAGTATTATAACTTCTTCCCGACCAAAAATGATTGGGGACTATAGATGGCCTGTTAGTGGGGACAGCTCATCACCCCTGGGTAATCACCTGGAGGGCAGATAAATTAAAGACAGGGAATGGAGTTAGGTTATCTTATTATAGTATTTTACTTTATTTTTTTGTTCATTCTAATCATACATTTTGATGGGCTTCAGGGTGATAGAAGTATTAAATAAGATATTACAAAGTCTAAAATACAAAAGCTATTGTAAAAATAAAGAGACACATCTCCACAGGGACAAAGGAATGTATACCAAAAAAATTAATTGCTTTAAAATTCAAATATCATTTACAAAACTTCATTGTAAATGTTCCCTAAGACTTACATATTAAAGATATCTATTACATAAAAGAATTGCTGCAAAATACATCTTTTACTTAAATCTTTCTTCCCAAGTGATAAAGGAACTTAGGTAACTATAAATATGCATATGTAGTTTTAAAATATATTTAAATATATGTAAATATTTGTATGAACATGAATTGTATGTGTATAAATTTTAGAAAATCAATTACTTTCAATTTTATCATGCATTTTTTACTGCAAAGATTGTTTTCAGCTTTTCCGAAGAGCATGGGCAGTATTGCCTTACTAACCCCACAGAAGAAGACAGCAGATGCATCAGTAGAATTTTATAGAGGGTTGGATGATGTTATAATTATGAAATATTTCTGTTGACTCATAAAAGCAAGTTTAGAGTTGGCCCAAGGGGTGAGATTCAGGTCTTGGCCATATAAGGTCATTAAAAGGCTGATTACATCTGTTGAGAAGAGCTGTATTTTTTGGCTGAATTCCAATTCTGTCCATAGTGGTATTTTTTGAAATTATCCCTGGGCTTTACAAATAACTCCATATACCCAGAACTACCTTTATGTAACTTACTTTGTATACATTATTTATTTTACTACAACCTGCTCAATATAATTATGACAACACAATCCATACAGATGGGGAAATAAATTCATAGACATTAAACCAGTGGACCATATTCATAGTTAGTATGTGTTAAATTCGTACTTTAAAACCTGCTCTCTATCCCTCATGAACCATTATCTGTGGGTGTATCACAGGAAAATGTCTGCTGATTACTCATAGTCACGCCTATGTTACCATGTGATGGTTTTCTTGTCAGTGATAGTTTCCCTATATAGACATGGGTGCAAAGAACCACGGGCAGTAGACAAACACGGAAATGAGCTACTTTGACTGGCTATATAAAAGACTCTTTCTTAAAATAAAAGTTCACAGTATAATAAAGGCGACTTTAAAATAACCATGTTCTATGAATAGAGAGTCCACATACTGGAATCCATCTAAGTGAATAGCCAAAGGTGAATACAAAGATTTAACACAGAAGATATTTATAAACATAGCATTTTCTAAAGCTCCAAAAATTGAAACACAATCTGCAAAACCAAACATTAATTATGTGAATTGTTCTGTAGCTCATTTGTGGGATATGGTCTTCCAAACAGTAAAAATAATATTTACAATTAATCCACAAGACAGTGGTTTTAAATAATGTTAAGCGAAAAGAAGCAGGAGGTAAAACTGTCTAGAAGGGGCTGGGAAATTTTATATAATATTTCTATTTATATTTTTGGATATATGTCTATCTACTTATTCATTCATCTACTTGACTGATACAAATATTAATGGTTGTTAAGAATGAAGAGGTGCTTTCTCTTTTTTATTAAGTACTTGTTTATCATTTCTCTTTTTGACCTTAAGCTTATACTCTTTTTAAATTTTAAAAATGATGGTATTTCCTGTCATGTGCCAAATTGCCTTTGTTTTTATAGTTTTATGTTTCTAGAGCCAGACCTAGCTTAGATTTGGTCAAAGGGGAGAAACACGTATCCTGATTTGGGCAACAGAGTAAGAAGAATACAGGAATATGTATGAAGGAGAAAGAGATTTGAAGGGGAACGTCGCAGTAGCTGGCAGAAATAGTTGTTTCTTCAAATAGAGGAACATAGAGTAGGGAAATTTTATTTCTAGATTTATTTATTCTAATGACTAAGTTTGCATTCTGTGTATAGAATTAGCCCTATAAAAAGAATAAATGATGTCTTTGTATTTTAACTGTACTGAGAAATGTTGTCACCAAGTAAATAGCAATTCTTATGGAAAAATCACATAAATTCTATTTTTCATTTTGTATTGGAACTATTAATTGTAGCAGAGATCTAAAAGATGAAGTATTTACTTTAAATAGATATGTAAGGTCTTAGACATCTTAATTAGTGTACAATGTATAAAGGTATTTTAAATTTTTTGTTGGAGCCATGAAAAAATAAGATAAAAAATCTCCTCTGTAAAAACCTCTTAATAATTTTATAAATAAAATTCCTGGCCTGAGGTATAGAAAATTCACTTTATGCTTAATTGTGTACTATGATAAATTATAGATAATGCTTTATTGAGGTGTCAGAGTCATCCATCTCAAATAAAAGAGTATACTCATCTGTGTGCTAGAACCTGCTCTAAAGAACCACGTGTTACATTTTCAGAATGATGGACAAATGCAACCATTATTAAAAACCAATTTTTTTAAACTTACAATCAAATCAATTATGTTAAAAAGAAGTACTCCAAACACATTACTCTGTAATTGTTTCCTACATGCTACTATAATCAATGTTCTTGAAATTATTTATGCCTGTTGTATCTGCCCTGTGGAATACTATTTGATGTTGTGCTCCTGAAAATCTCTTTCCAGCTATGCCACTGTGACTTTCAGTGATACCACAGTGGCAGCTTGAAATGGATAAATCTAGGAGTATTTATACTATGGAGTTAGCTGGCAAGTGCTAAAAAAGGACTTTTAGTCCAACAACCTTCTCTGGATATCTGGTTGTAAATATTTACCAGCACACTGTTAATATATTATTTCCTTATGACCTTCTCTTTTTTTTCAAGGCATGTCAAAACACAGTATGCTGTATTTGAATACCATCCATTTTTCTGTATCCTGAAAATATAGTAAAATAAATCACATTACCTATGTATTTATTAATTCCTTCATAATACACTTAGTGTTATCCAGTAACATTAATGCTATAGAGAATATAATGACAAAATATAGCCCTTGTCTTTAAGGATAGGGGAGGGAGAGTGGATAGTAATATATTCAATCATGCTCTGCTCTGATATTGAAAATAATGCATGATTATATAATAGTGCTCAATTTAAGGGGAGTATTGGGAATTGAACCCAGGGGTATGCTACCTCTGTACTACACTCCTAGCCATTTTTATTTTTACTTTTTAAATTGTGAAACAGAGTTCCACTAAGTTGCTGAAAGTTTTGCTAAGTTTCTGAGGCTGACTTCAAACCTGTGGTGGTCCTGTCTTAGCATCCTAAGTACTGAAATGGCAGGCATATGCCACCATGCCTGGCAATAGTGCTTAATTTTAAAGTGTTTTTATAAACAGTATTTTCCAGTTGACTTTCACAATATCCCTGGAAATAAGTAAGTATTCTGCTCACTTAAAAGATAAGAAATTCAAAACTTACCAAAGGACATGGGGGTAGGACATTGAAAGATAAAATAAAATCTAGTGTCCACCTCTTTCAACCCTGAATCTTGCCTCATCTGTGCTCTCTATTGTTAAAGGAAAGCTTCTACATTCCATCTACAGGACTCAGTGAAACTGTACCTGGAAACATTTAAGCTTTCTTAACAAAACCTCACATGCCTATTATAGCAACCTGAAATTTCTGATTGAAGATTCTCATTAAATCCATAATGCAACATAGCATTCCACTTGAGATGTAGACGGGACAGATGGAGTGACAGAAGACACACACTGCTACTACTGAATCCATGCTTCTGTTGCCTGGGACACTGATGGGCACAAGTAGTCTGCAATTCAGCTTGAAGGGCTATAACATGGAAATAATTCTTACAAAAGACAAGATGACTAAAAGAGACAAGTGCATCGAATGGAATTGGAAGATAGTACAGGATGTAAGTGCATGAAGAGAACTTCAAGAAAAAAATGTTTGAAACACACCAAAAAAATCTGTCAGACTGATGAATTGAAACTCAGTAGGGAAAACAAATCAATTAAAAACCATAATCAATCTGTTTTTATTTTTAGGAATGTTCAGTACATTTCTATGGGAGATGGTATAATCAAAGGTGCAGAAAGGCCTAATTAACTAAGTTAGTCCCAGACCAATCTACCCAAATAAATCTCAGACAATTAGATATGAACTGATAAATGCAACATAGGATAAATACAGCAGACAGAAAAATATAATAAAGGACATACAAAGTCACTGCTCTTGTTGTTTTAACTCTTTCTTTCCTTATCCAATCGTTAATTAAACTTTGAGGTTCTGTGTTGCTTCTCATTAAAATCAATGAAAGAAATACCAGTTAAATACCTTCAGGTCAAGGTTTAGTGTAAATACTACCTCATTTAGAATATAATTTGTAAAAATTAAAATAAATTAAAATGTAAGTCACTTGTGAGGAAAAGTGAAAAAGTCTATTAATGGCTGAATTACTATAAATAGGAGTAAAATTCCATCTAAAGAAAGTATAAGCCAGGCATGGTGGTGCACACCTGTAATTCCAGTATTTGGGAGGCAGAGACAGGGGGATCATAGGTTTTAAATCAGCCTCAGGAATTTAGCGAGATGCTCGGCAACTTAGTAAGACCCTGTTTCCAAATAAAAAATTAAAAGGACTGGGCATGTAACTCAGAGGTTAAATGCCCTGGGTTCAATTCCTAGTACCAAAAAAAGAAGGAAAGAAAGTATACAGTTTTGGAAATGTAGACCAGGAAGAACCAGACTGTGTACATAAATACAGAGCTGTCCTTCCCAGACATCTATAATCTCTACTTCCCTTGGTGTAGTCATTCTACAAATAGAATAAATTGTCATCCTGAAAATTCTGATGCAAACTCATATTCTATTGATCAGAATCTGTATGTGATTAATTGACAATATATAATTAAAATGTGTTTATTCTGTTGATGAGGGGAATTAAATGTTTATATCATGGCACTCTATATACACATATCAACCAGATATTTGTCTTTATATATAAATGTAAATCATATACATCATTACATATATATGGCGTAGATACTGAGAATGATTCTTTGAAAATCTATTTTGAAACAACCAAACCTTCTAAGAATGTAGAAGCTGGGCTGCTTCGTTTGAAAATCATGACAATTCTCCGGTGTGTTCAATACATTGTGTTAGGGAAATGAAAAAGACTCACAAAGATTAAATAGCATTAGTTTCATTACTGTAAAGACTGGACTATCTGTCAAACATCACTTTCAAAATGTACTAGAGAAGACAAACAATAAATTCCTCAAATACTCTGACATCATTCTTACAAGGTTATGCCAAATTCAGAAAGGGTAAAAAGTAGAGGCAGTCATACTGTAGCTTGGCTGCTAAATGGACTTGAACTATAATAATCTTCTTGCAGGAAATATCATTATCATATTTCAAATGGTAAGAAACCAAATATCACTTCACAGTTCTTTTTTTAATTACCTTTTTCTTCCTCAAAATTCTAATGAAATGATCTTGAACTTACATATCTTTAATAATGTTTCAATCACCCATTATGAATATAGGCAATTTGCAACTTATATTGAACAATATCAGATGTGCACTGTTTATGAATTTTGATGTTTATTAGATAATTGACTAATTAAATCTGTAATAGAGCTGAATTAGTTAAGCACGCCTCATAGGCTCCATTTTTATTCCACTTCTAGATGTCATCCATGTTCCCTACTGTAAAATTCTGAATAAAGAACCCCTGTCCTTTAAGAGCTATAAATACCCATAGAATTTATACATGCATTTCTCCTATTTTTCTAAAGTCCTATATATACATATTAACTGTAGTAAATTTTCAGAAGATCTTTCAACTCACCTGGGTTTTATCAAGA
The DNA here is from genome assembly GCA_004027185.1 of Glis glis. Taxonomy (NCBI): domain Eukaryota; kingdom Metazoa; phylum Chordata; class Mammalia; order Rodentia; family Gliridae; genus Glis; species Glis glis. The sequence continues at coordinate 8,499 of PVJS01041722.1, forward strand.
ACTGGTTCATAAGATTAGAATGGCCTGAAGCACTTAAAGGTTGGTTTTTGGCACATCTATAATCCCAGTACTTGGGAGGCTGTGATGAAGATCACAGGTTTGAGGCCAGCCTCAGAAACTTAGTAATGCCCTCAGCAACTTAGTGAAACCCTGTTTCAAAATAAAAAATAAAATAAGGCTGGGGATACAGCTCAGGGGTAGAACACCCTGGGTTGAATTCCCAGTAAAACACACACACACACACACACACACAGAAAAAAATAGAAAGTTGCTTTCTCCTAGACCATTCCCCTGGAAGATTTAGCTAATTTTCTAAACGCACATTATGACAATCACTGTGATTATGTAAGATTTTAGACTAGTAAGAAATCAAGAATTTTGGAGGAATAGCCAACTCTAACAATGTTCTGGTTTCTTTGCTCCTGTTTTTACAGTATATACCATTTCATATTTCTGTGTGTGTTAATGAGAATTTGTCAAGCTTGGATAACTAATTCCATATTTAAACAGATTTAATTATCCAATATACAGCTGATTTTCTAAACGGTCCACACTGAGCTTGCTGCATAAATGTTACAAATAAACTATATTTATAAGGGGTGAGTGACATGTTTAAAAATGCAAATGCAAACCCTTTCGTAGCTTAAGAGGGGAAAAAGTGAAACCGGAAACTTCAATAACAGAATTTTTAAAGGCTTTTCTGCTCAATTTTAACTAACTAATGACATCAGGACACATCCCTAGTTACTGTGCATCACTTGACACCAGTCTATTATTTTTAAGTTGGTGCATTGTATCTGTACATGTAGTGATATTCAGAGTGATAAGTTCATACATGCACACAACATTTCTCCATACATTTCTCTCTGCATTTCTTCTCTGTCCTACTACATGCTAGCTTTTTTTTTTTTTTTTTTTTGCAGTACCAGGGATTGAACCCAGGGGCATTCTACCTCAGAGCTACACCCCCAGCACTATTTTTTATCCTTTATTTTGAAACCGGGTCTCACGAAGTTGCGGAGGGGCCTCACTAAGTAGCTGAGGCTGGCCATGAACCCAGATCCTCCAGTCTCAGCCTCCCAAGTACTGGAATTACAAGCATGCACCACCACGCCTGGCTTCTTTTCTTACAGAGCAGTTGAAAGAAAGTTTTTGCAAAAAGGAGATTCAAAGTGTTCTTTGATTATTCCAAGTTACTTCAGGATCACACCAAAGATTCATCTGGGACTTGGAATTCTCCTAAGGTTAGACATGTAGGTATATCTTCAAATAGTATGAGGGTTGTAAGAGTTATGAAATCTCTTATGTAGATAACACTTCCTAACAAATGGCTTAAGCCATAATAAATTGAGATATTGAAATATCTTTAGTCATATAATATCCTAATATCTATACCTGCTGGTTGATGTTGGAAAGGAGTTTTTAAAAGGATTCCCTATGGGACTGGATCATGGGAAAAAAGAGTTTATTTGTCCTTTATTTATCATAAAAATCACTTTTATGATAAAACATAAATGCATGATTAACTATAAGTCCTGGGTATTCTTTAATAATTGCCTCAACCAGTATGTAATTTTAAATTTTTCTTTGTTTTTATTTTTAACTTTATCCACAATTATTTTTCAAGGTATTGATTACTACTGGATCTGGATATCTTATGATTGTTTGACACCTATAGAATGCTTGCCATGAGGTAATCAGAGTTGATTTTCTTCATTATAAACCTGTTATAATTTCTATCTTCAAAAGCTTATTTTAGAAGTCTTGCCTCATCTTCTCAAGTGGAGAAAATCTTTGTCTTATGATCTTACATATATTTGCCTCTTAAGATATATCATAATTTGTACTTGGAAGGCTGAGACAGGAGGATCTTAGGTTTGAGGCCAACCTCAGCAATTTAGTGAGACTCTCAGCATCCTTACCAGACTCTGTTTCAAAATAAAAAAGGATGGGGGTGTACCTTGCAGAGGTAGAATGTCCCTGGGTTCTTTCCCCAGTACCACACACACAACAAAATATGTATCACATACCCATTAAAATACCAAGGTCATTCTTCACAGATATAGAAAAACCAGTCCTTAAATTCATTTGGAACAACAAAAAAACCCAGAATAGCCAAATTAGTTATCAGCAACAAGAACCATGCTGGAGGCATCACAATACCTGACTTCAAACTATACTACTGAGTCATAGTAATTAAAACAGCATGGTATTGGCACAAAAACAGACACATAGACCAATGGAGTAGAATAGAAGACTCAGAAACAAATCCACATACTTACAGCCTATTGATTTTTGATAAAGGGGCCAAAAACATACACTGGAAAAAAAAGATAGCCTCTTCAACAAAAGTTTTGTTGGCAAAACTGGTTATCCATATGCAGAAAAATGGAAATAAAACCCACTTTCTCACCCTGCACAAGTGTCAATTCAAGATGGATCAAAAACCTAGAATTTAGACCAGAGACCTTCCAGCTAATTGAAGAGGGCATAGGTCCAACTCTTTAACATATAGGTACAGGCAAAATCTTCCTCAACAGGACCCCAAAGACACAAGACATTAAAAAGAGGATCAATAGGTGGGATTGCATTAAACTGAAGAGCTTCTGTGAAGCAAAGGAAACTATCAAGAATCTCAATAGAGAGCTGACAGAATGGGAGAAGATCTTTGCCAGCTACTCCTCTGACAGAGAACTAATATCTAGAATATACAGAGAACTCAAAAAACTCACTGCCAAAAAAACCAACAATGGGCAAGTAAACTAGACACTTCACAAAAGAAGAAATACAAATGGCCAAAATATGTATGAAAAATTGTTCAACATCATTAGCAATCAGAGATGCAAATCAAAACCACCCTGAGATTTCACCTAACCCCAATTAGAATGGCAATTATTAAAAACACAAACAACAACAAATGCTGACTAGGATGTGGAGAAGTAGGAACTCTGATACACTGTTGGTGAGGTTGCAAATTAGTGCAACCACTTTGGAAAACAGTGTGGAGGATCCGCAGAAGAATGGGAATTAACCTACCATATGACGCAGCTATAACAACTCCTGGTTATCTACCCAAAAGAGTGGAAACCAAACTACTGGAGTAATGCATGTGTATCTGTGTTTATAGCTGCACAATTCACAATTGCCAAACTATGGAACCAGACAAGATGTCCATCAACAGATGAATGGAATACAAAAGTATGGGATATGTACACAATGGAATTTTACTCAGCCATAAAGAACAAAATTATGTCATTTGCAGGGAAATGGATGGAACTGGAGAACATTATGCTAAGTGAGATTTACTCAGTCACAAAAAGTGAAAAGTCTGATGTTCTCCCTAATATGCGGGAGCTAGGGACAAATTGGGATATAGGAGGGACTCCAGACAGAGTAGGAGAAACCTTAGATGAGTGAAGAAGGCAACCTAACTGAGGGAGATGGGAAGGGAGAAGAGGGAAACACCTTAATGGACAAGGTGTACATACACTAACTTATCAAAGTCAAACACTGCACTGAGGAGGGGAAGGAGGGGGGAGGGAATAGGGTGGGAACTGGGGGAGGGCTCAATGAATGTTGTGTGCATGTATGCCTCTATCACCCTGAACTTCATCAAGATGTATGATTACAATGCACCAATAAAAAAGTAGCAACTATAAACTAATCACTGGAAATTAAAATTATACAAATCTAATTGACACTTGTACATGGTGAGAAAGTGGGTTTTATTTCCATTTTTCTGCATATGGATAACCAGTTTTGCCAACAAAACTTTTGTTGAAGAGGCTATCTTTTTTTCCAGTGTATGTTTTTGGCCCCTTTATCAAAAATCAATAGGCTGTAAGTATGTGGATTTATTTCTGAGCCTTCTATTCTACTCCATTGGTCTATGTGTCTGTTTTTGTGCCAATACCATGCTGTTTTTATTACTATGACTCAGTAGTATAGTTTGAAGTCAGGTATTGTGATGCCTCCTGCATGGTTCTTATTGCTGATAACTAATTTGGCTATTCTGGGTTTTTTTGTTGTTCCAAATGAATTTAAGGACTGGTTTTTCTATATCTGTGAAGAATGACCTTGGTATTTTAATGGGTATTGCATTGAATCTATTGAACATTTTTAGAAGAATGGCCATTTTGATGATATTTATTCTGCCTATTCAAGAGCATGGGAGGTTCTTCAATCTTCTAAGATCTTCTTCTTTTATCAATATTTTATAATTTTCATTGCAGAGGTCTTTTACCTCCTTGGTTATGTGTATTCCTAAGTATTTTATTGTGTTGGGGGATTTTGTGAGTGGAAATGTCTTCTGGATTTCTTTTCCAGTGGATTTATGGTTGGCATACAGAAAAGCTTCTGATATTTTAAGACTGATTTTGTATCCAGACACTTTGCTGAATATGTTGATCAGTTCTAAAAGCCTTTTGTTTGAGTTTATTGGATATTCTAAGTATAGTATCATATCATTGGCAAATAGAGATAGTTTCAGTTCTTCTTTTCCTATTTGCACTCCTTTGATTTCCTTCTTTTGCCTTACTGCTCTGGCTAGCGTCTCAAGTACTATATTGAAAAGGAATAGTGATAGTGGACATCCTTGTCTTGTTCCTGTTTCTAAGGGGAACTCTTGTTTTTCCCCACTCAATATGATGTTGGCTGTGGGCCTATTGTATATTGCCTTTATGATGTTGAGGTAAGTTCCTTCTATTCCAATTCTCTGCAGTGCTTTTGGCATGAATGGATGTTGGATTTTGTCAAATGCTTTTTCAGCATGTATTGAAATGATCACACAATTTTTGTCCTTAGTTCTCTTTATGTGGTGAATTACGTGGACTGTTTTTCGTATGTTGAACCAGCCTTGCATTCCTAGGATGAACCAACTTGGTCATGGTGTATAATTTTCTTGATGTGGTTTTGAAGGCACATCACTTGTATTATCTAGACATTTTACCTCTATGTTCATTAATGATATTGGTCTGTAGTTTTCTCAAGCTGTCTTTATTTGGTTTTGGTATTAATGTGATGTTGGCTTCATAGAATGTCTTTGGGAGAGTCCCATTGCTATTTCATGGAGTATATTGAGAAGTATTGGGCTTAGATCTTCTATAAAGATTTTATAAAATTTGGCTGGGAAACCATCTGACCTAAGCTTTCCTTAGATGGTAGGCTCTTTATTGCTGCTTCAATCTCTTTGATTGCTATTGGTCGGTGTTAATTTTCTATATTTTCTTGATTCAATTTAGGAAGGTTGTATGTGTCTAGAAATTTGTCAATTTCTTCTAGGTTTTCCATTTTGTATAACTTTAATTTCCAGTGATTATTTTATAGTTGCTACTTCTAAAAAAACAATTAAATACATATTGGCTGCCTTTCAAGTTTGGTAGAGCATTTATTTTCCTTTTTATTCTCTTGGGAGTATTTTTATTTGTTCACCTTTCTCTCTTTTTCTCTCTTTATAAGAAAGAAAGAGAGCAAGAGAAAGAAAGAAAGAAAGAAAGAAAGAAAGAAAGAAAGAAGAAAGAAGGAAAGAAAGAAAGAAAGAAAGAAAGAAAGAAAGAAAGAAAGAAAGAAAGAAAGAAAGAGGACCAGAATGGGCCATGGGTATAGCTCAGTGGTATAATGCTTACCCATTATGCATGAGGCCCTGGAATATATCCCAGTACTGTGGAAAGAAGGAAGGAAGGAAGGAAGGAAGGAAGGAAGGAAGGAAGGAAGGAAGGAAGGACCTCTCCTTTTCTGAATTTGACTCATATACCAGCATTGAACACAGGTTGTATGACATCAAGTTTATGTCATGAATCCACCCAGGATACTTGAAATGATTATACAGCATCCTCATATGTTGGGATTAATCATGCCTTGTCAATAATATCTGATTGTTAGGAAATCTTTAACTTACAGAAGAAAACCCCCCTATTATTCTGAAAATTTAATCTCTTTACGTTTCTAAAAGAATTTCATCCAGTGTGTAAGTTTTCTTGGTCACATAATAAGCATACCTGCTTATAGAAAAAAATTAAGGTCTAACCCATTAAATTGGAACATGGTTCATAAAAATCAATTTCTTGAATAATGTCACAGGAAGATAAAGTTCTATCAAAGAAAAAATTCAGAGAAACTTAATTCAATAGTTAAACTAGCCATATGATTTTTAAGCAATAAATCTTAGAGGTAGGCATTTAGTTTAAATCAAGCATCATATAACAGTGCAGAGCATTTTATATCAAAGTGATGATATTCTCAGCGCATTTATTTACCCTATACAGAGTCAATTTTACATCTTAGGTAAAGTCTCACACAGAAAATTCAATTCTAAAACCATAACTGCCATACTCCAGTTTACTATTTGACAATATATTTTTATTTGAGAAAAATAAGACTCTTTTATTTATTCTACACAGTGTTCTTCATATGGCAAATGAAAATCTTATTGCATAAAAATCAGGGCATGTAGGATAAAAACAATGACTCTAGCACTAAAGTCCTGCTTTTTCCAAGAATTATACTGCTACACTGTCATCTTTACCATCCTCCTACCCTATTCTTCCTGCTATTGAAAAATTATTTATATTTTGCAATGCTGAGGACCTCATACATGCAAGGAAAGCACTTTATCACTAACCTATATCACCATCCAATTTAAAACTATTTATAATAGCCTGGCATGGTGCCACACACCTGTAATCCCAGTATTTGGGAAGCTGAGACAGGAGGATCACATCCAGCCTCAGCAACTTCGGGGGATCCTGTTTCAAAATAAAAAATAAATAAATAGGGCTGGGGTGATAGCTCAGAGGTAGAATGGGTTTAATCTCTAGTATGAAAAAAAAACTAGTATAAGTCCAAAAGTACATTCATATTTAGTTCTATACCTTTGAAATATTGTCTCATTTTCCTGACAGAACTCCTTGCTTTAGACTTTCTCCTTTACTTAGCTAAATTCTTTTTTTTTTGTATGTCACCCATTCATCCATCCAGTCTCTAACACCAGGTAGAATGGCAATCATCATGAATACAAAGATAATAAATTAATAAATTATTAATTTATTAATAATGGCAAGAATGTGGGGAAATAAGAACCCTTATACATTGTTGATGGGATTGAAAATTATTATAGCCAATATGGAGATCAGTGTGGAGGTTCTTCAGAAGGCTTGGAATGAAACCAACATATGATCCAGCTGTACCAATCCTATGTATCTTTCCAAAGGAATTGAAGTCAACATATTCCAGGGATACATGCATATCCATGTTTATAGCAGCACAATCGACAATAGCCAAATTATGGAACCAACACCTTTGTCCATCAACAGATGAATAACTTACAAAACTGTGGTATATACACACCATGGCATTCTACTAGCTATAAAAAAGAACAAAATTATGTCATTTGCAGGAAAATGAATGTAACATGAGAATATTATGGTAAGTGAGATTAGCCAGTTTCAGAAAGTGAAGGATTGTATGTATTGTCTCATATGTGGAAGCTAGAGAGAAATTGGGGAGCAAAAGGGACTTCAGATAAAGGAGGAGAGACTCCAGCGGAGCGAAGGAGGGGGTTTGGGGGATGGAGGGGAGGAGCAGGAGACGTGATGAAGGCAACAGTTCAAATAATGCTATGTGCATATACAAAATGATCAATATCCATCTCAATAACACGCGTGTGCCGGGGGAGGGGATGGGATGGGAGCCAGAGGGAAGCACACCAAGTGCTGTATTCAAGTGTGTTCCTATCACTCCGAGCCTCATTATGACGTATAATTACAATGCACCAATGAAAGCATATTTAAAAAGACCTAAGAAGAAAAGAACTGATATTGTCATTTTTTTGGAAAAGAAAACAGTAGCTCAAATGTTAAATAATTTAAGTGAATTTTAAAAAGTAAGTTGAGAATCTGTGACCTGGGGCAGTGAAATTTCAGACTTTGTGTCTATTCTTCCAATCTACCTTACTAGATTGCATCCCTGGAAAACAGTAGGTATTATCTATAGTTTAATAAATCTGACTAATGACAGTAGCCTTTTAGAGTCCAGGTATTTGTAAACAGTCACAAACCCAAGGAGATGAACTGATGACTAACCTGAACACATGGCACTCACTGTCCATGTTTCTGTAGTATGTCAAAAAGAAAATGTTGCATCTTTCCAGTAAGAAAACAAATCAAATAACTATTAGGAACTTACCATGTGTCACACCTTGAAATTTTGAGCAATGGTCTTATAATTATTGAGAGACAAATATTAACAAGATGTTGTACTCATCTCCAAGTTTATAGTCTATTAAAGAAGAAAGATAAAGAAAAAAAGATGTATTGCTATGAGTGTAAAACAGAGATCCCACAAGGAATGTTAGAAAATCCAGAGATCGATGGCAACCAGGTAGGTCAGGACAACCTCCTGCAGAAGATAGCATATCAATACACCTGGGATAGTATTGTACTCCATTTCATTCAAGTCTGTACTTTGAATCTCTGGGGCTTTCTGTCTGGAAAACTCCCTCATCAGGATTAAAGCAAGGATTCAATTTCATTTTAATTGCATCAAATCCCAGAAGACTAGGAAAATTGCAAATGCAGTCCCGAGGTTAAAAGACTGTACTGGTATTGGCTTCATGCTTAACTGAAGCAGATACAAAACTCACTAATTAGCAAAAGCAAAAAAATAAGACTTTAAGATTTCATTTAATTGAAAGCTCATAACTTAGAACACAACAATTAGTTAATTAGAGCATAATTTTATTAATCTCCCACATGTTTAGAAATTCCATCAAGTTAACTTACTATACCTCAGGATTCAATAAAATTTTCTTAGCTCATTTTGGTACAGATGACTCACTCAGGAGATAGGTCCTATAGTTTCCATCTTGAGTGTCCATAATAAAGATGAAGAAGGAAGAGATGAAGGAGCATTATATGATAATAGGAGTCTGGTTTTTATTTTCAGGTCCTTATTTCCTCTTCCTAAGCTTTCTATACCCAACCACTTAACTCTGGTAGTGGAATTGGAAAAAAATGTTTAAACTCTAATTATTGCAAGATGTGAAGCTATTTTCCAACAGAGGGACCTTATCTTAGTCTATAAATCCTAGAAATACAGATGGGGTTATCTTTTCTGACCTTTCATACAGAGATGGTGGCCATAAACTGTTACAAAGATCAGTAACTTCTCTGTAATGTAAGACAGCAATGTAATATAAGACATTCAATCAATCATTGGAACTCTTGTATACTTGGTGCTGATTTTTTAAAAAAATTTTACTATATATTAGTGTGTATTTCTGCCTTCAAATGAGTAGGCTTGCTTTTCTGAGAGCGTGTGTGTGTGTGTGTGTGTGTGTGTGTGTGT